>SNQJ01S0025858.1:194588-213144 GCA_010110895.2 Picea sitchensis
TATCTTCTTCATCTTCAATTTGTTATATGTTCCCCTAGGGAACCTTTCCTTCCCGAGATGTGCCAAAACCTGATCTCCCACTTCAAATTGAAGTTCCATGTGATGTTGATCAACTCTGTGCTTGTATTTCTGGTTAGAACTATGTAATTGTTCTTTGATCCGGCTATGGAGTTTTTGCATTTCAACAGCAAAATCTTCTGCTCCAGCGCTTCTGATCTCTCCCTGTTCCAAGTCTCTTAACTCAAATACTCCCCTAGGTTGCATTCCATAGATTATTTGGAATGGGCTCCTTCCAGTGCTCTTGTTTGGTGAGTCATTGTATGCAAATTCTGCTTGTGGCAGAATTTGATCCCACTGGTTATGATGTTCAGTGACTAGACTCCTTAATAAATTCCCCAAACTTCTATTTACGACCTCAGTGTGCCCATCTGTCTGAGGGTGATAAGCTTAGCTGAAGGACAAATTTGTCCCCATCTTCTTCCACAACGTCCTCCAAAAGTGACCAACAAATTTTGTGTCTCTGTCTGAGACAATGCTCCTGGGTAGACCGTGAAGTCTTACAACTTCTCTGAAAAACAGATTTGCAACATGTGTTACATCACTGGTCTTCTGGCATGGGATGAAATGTGCCATCTTTGAAAACCTATCCACCACCACAAATATGGAATTGAATCCCCTTTGTGTTCTTGGCAATCCTAACACAAAATCCATGCTTATTGCATCCCAAGGCCTCTCTGGTATTGGCAATGGTTGATACAATCCAGTGTTCTGTCTTTTCCCCTTAGCATGCTGGCAGCTTCTACATTTGTTCACAAATTTTATCACTTATGATCTCATACCTGGCCAATAGTAGGAACTGCTCAACTGTGCAAACGTTTTATCATGGCTGAAATGTCCAGCCAATCCTCCACTATGCTTCTCCTTCAAAAGATTGTCTCTCATTGAGCATCTTGGTATGCACAACTGATTTCCTTTGAACAACAATCCTTCCTGAACCATATACTCTGCCCAATGACTTCTATCTCTTAGTACAGGGCTTGTACATGCCTCGTAGGCCTCCTTGAAATCTGCATCATCACAATACATGTCCTTAAGGTGTTCAAACCCCAAGGTCTCCACCTGGAATTCCTGCAGAATTAAACATCTCCTGCTTAATGCATCAGCAACCTTGTTAGCATTCCCAGCAATATGTTTTATGACAAAAGTAAAATTTTGCATAAATTCAACCCATTTTGCATGCCTCTGATTCAATTTTTCTTGTCGGGTTATGAATTGTAAAGCTTGGTTATCGTTGTACAAGACAAACTCTTGCGGGACAAGATAATGTCTCCATTTCTTCAATGCTTGAATTATGGCATAGAACTCCTTGTCATATGTGGAGTATTTCCTCTTAGTCTCATTCAGCTTCTCGCTGAAATAGGCAACAGGTCGATTGTCCTGACTCATAATTGCTCCTATTGCAACTCCACTTGCGTCACATCTCACCTGAAATGTCTTCCCAAAATTCGGCAAGACCAGAATTGGTCATTCTGTTATCTTCTCCTTCAGTATATTGAAGCTCCTTTCGGCCTCCTCTGTCCATTTAAAAGACTTGTGTCGCTTCTTCACTGTATCCATCATAGGTGCACAAATCCCACTGAAGTCTCTAATGAACTTTCTATAAAAACTTGCTAAACCATGAAAGCTCCTTACCTCGAACATACTTCTTGGTGACGACCATTCTCTGATTGCTTTCACCTTCTCTGGATCCATCTTCAGTTCATTCGAAGAGATCATAAAACCCAAGTAAATGAGCTTTGTCTTCATAAAAGAGGGCTTCTTCAAGTTGATCAACAACTTCTCCTACTGTAGCCTCCTCATTACTAGCGTTAGGTGCCTCAAATGCTCCTCTTTAGTCTTGCTAAAGATCAGTATATCATATAGATATACAACCACGGACTTGCCAATGAAATCTTTCAGAATTTCGTTCATTAGCCTCATAAAAATGCTCGAGGCATTCGTTAAGCCAAATGGCATAACTAGCCATTCATACAGGCCTTCATTCGTCTTAAAGGTTGTTTTCCATTCATCACCCTCTCTCATCCTGATCTCGTGATATCCACTTTTCAAATCTATCTTAGAAAATAAATTTGCTCCACTTAAGCAATCCATTAAGTCATCCATTCTCGGCAAAGGAAATATGTACATGATGGCGATCTTGTTGATGGCTCTCGAGTCTGTGCACATTCTCCATCCTCCATCTTTCTTTGGGCTTAACACAGTTGGTACTGCGCATGGGCTCAAACTTTCCCTGACCAAACCCTTATCCAACAATTCTTGGACTTGAATCTTCACCTCCTCATTTTCTCAAGGTGTTAATCTGTATGCTACCTTGTTTGGCAGGCTTGCTCCTGGTATCAAGTCGATATGATGACTGATACTCCTGATGGGTGGCAATGAGTTTGGCAGCTCATCCACCACTATATCAACAAAATTATCCAGCAGCTCCTGAACTTCTTCAGGCAAATCATCCATTGATGTACTCGTAAGGATGACTCTGGGCTTCCTCACCACAACGAACTGCATCTCCTATTCTTCCTTGGCTTCCTTCAGGAGTTCCTTCCCACTCATGAGAAGTACGCTTGTGCTAGCTTCCTCTTTCGCTTTCTTCTCTTCCATCGGCATCAACATATACGTTCTACAATTCTTCTCCAATGTGTATGTATTCTTCCTTCCATCGTGAATGACATTTTTGTCATACTGCCATGGTCTTCCCAACAAAATGTGACATACGTCCATGGGAATTACATCACATAGGATTTCATCTTTATATCCTCCTATTTTAATTTCAACCAGACATTGTTTAGTAATCATTACCTGGTGTCCTTTTTGTAGCCATGAGACTTTGTATGGCCTTGGATGTGCAGTTGTCTTCAGCTCCAATTTCTCCACCATCTCTGTGGATACTAGGTTGTCAGTACTCCCACTGTCAATGATCACCTTGCATACTTTGTCCTTAGTCTTGCAAGCTGTCCTAAAGAGACTGTTTCTCTGCATTGGCTTTTCAATTTCTGCCTATGGTTTTAAGATAACTTTTCTCAACATCAGGGATGCTCCATCCTCTGCTCCTTCTACCTCAACATCTCTTTCCCTTTCTTCTGAAATGTGGGCTTCTCCTCCTTCCTTCTTCTTCTCGAGACATTCCCAAGACATGTGCCCTGTCTTTCCACAGTTATAGCACCTTACTCCTCCTCTGCCTCTTCCTCTACAAGAGTTTCTTCCACCATTCTGTCTCCCTCGTGAACTTCCTCCTCGTTCCGAGTGATTGTGTGGTTTCTCGGTCTCGTCCTTCGACTGATGTGCTTTGTCACGGTTAAATCCCTTGCTTTTGCCTCTTCCTTGCTGGTTTTGTTTTCTGGCCAGCTTTTCCTCTGCCTTCAGTGCAAACTGATACGCATCTTCCACAGTCCTCACTGACATCATGCTCAGCTCGTCCTAGACTTCATATCTCAAGCCATTTATATATCTAACGACTTTTTCTTCATCTCTCTCCCTTTGTCCAGTTCTGATGTTCAGCCTGTAGAACTCCTCAGTGTACTCCTTGACTGTCATTCCTTTTTGTCTCAGGTTTTGTAGCTTCCTGAACAGATTGATCTGGTAGTCCTTGGGTATGAACCTAGCCTTCAGCTTGGCTACCATCTTGTCCCAACTCTTTATCCTCTGTTTGCCTTTACCTCTCCTCTCAGCCTGCAATTCGTCCCACCACAGTGTTGCATGCCCTTTTAGCCTGGTGACTGCCTGCTTCACTTTATCGACATCTTCATAGTCGAAGTGTTTGTCCATGGACCTTATCCAGTCCAACAGTTCTTCGACATCTAGATTTCCCTCATACATGGGGACCTCTATCTTAGCTCTGCCTCCCAATCTGGTAACTGCTCTCAACAAACGTTCTTCTGCAGCATCCTCTCATGCAGCTTCTTCAACCTCAGCCTCTTCACTTTCCGCATCACTGATGTCCCCAACGTCAGGTGCTCTTCTTTGCGCTGCTTCCATTGCTTCAATTCAGGCGCGAAACTCTCGCATCTCCCTTCCTACAACACGGTTGGCTAAAGGCGTCTCTCGTCTTCTTGGCGGCATTGTGTTGACTGTCTGTCACACACAGAGTACAACTCTGAGTTTTCTGTCTCCTTCTTTTTCCTCCTTCACCTGAAATCTATAGACAAAAAACGTGCTCTGATACCACCTGATGCAGACCCCCTATCCCTCCTTAAGGCTGCACGACCTTCCGGTCAGGATCTTCTAGTTCGGGAACCGAAATGGCTCTTCCGGCTCCAAACTGGAACCCTTTGAAATGAACACACAAGTCCACTCCACGAATGCTCAGTTGGATTTTTCCAAGCGCCAAGCGTGAGCTCCCACAGTGCAAGACCAAGGATTGTGACCGCGCCCTTATCCTTCCTGCTTTTCGCTAATTTGCGATCTCGCAACTCGGAGTTTTTCAGCGCAAGAACTCCACCCTCCCAACTCGCGATACCCAAGTTCGCGAAATGGCCTGACCTCGCTATTTCGCGATTCAGGGTTCTGGGAGTCAAGCCCTCTGTCCTTCCAACTTGCGAGACTCGAGATCACGATGTGGATCAACGGTCCAGATCTGCCGGTAGTTGACAGTCTAGATCAAATCGCGATCTCGCGATTCAAAGGTTTGAAAACCTAGACCTCCATCCTTCCAACTCGCGAGACCCGAGATTGCAATGTGGACCATCGGTCCATATCTGCCTGTGCTCGGCGGTTCAGATCAAATCGCCATCTCGCTACTCGAAGGTTTGAAAAACAAGGAACTCTGCTTCCCGGTTCGCGATATCCGAGTTCATGATGTGGACCAATGGTCCAGATCCGCCTGTGATCGACAGTTCAGATCAAATCCCAGTCTCGCAACTCGGAGGTTTGAAAAACAAGGGACTCCACTTTCTGGTTCACAATATCTGAGTCCGCGAAATGGGTCGACTTCGCTATTTCATGATCTCGCGACTCGGGGTTTTGAAGCACCACGAACACTGTCTCCCAACTCGCGATGTCCGAGTTCGCGAAATGGACAGCCCTTGCTGCTATCCTCCTTGCAGCTCCACCCTATCCGACGACTTGTGGGATTTCGGTGCTCCTGAGTCCTCCTTGAGGACTCTCCACCGTCCGTTCAGATCTTTGGACCCTCCTCGTCGAGGTCTATGCAGCGTTAAAGTCTGCGCTCCTCCTTCCAATCGGATGATCCGCGGGAATCCCCACAACGATCCAATGCTCAAGTGTGTTCTTCCTCCTAAGCTTTTACTTGACTCCGACTTAGAAGATTTTCTAAGTCTACGAAGACTCAATCTTCGCTCCTTCCAGGGAATGAGTTCTTGGTCTCGACAACACCTTCCGAAGTGTTATCCCTCCTGAGCTTTGTCTGATTCAGACTTCGATCTCCCACACACTCTTTGCATCTGAGGGATTTCGATAACTCAGGTTCACAACGTTCCTCCCTGGCTCAATGCACACCTTGTAGAGCTCCAAATGAAGAGAAACAATTGAAACTGCCAAAATCTCACAGTTCCATTCACTTGTTTATAAAACAGGAAAATACACACAGTCCAAGCACAACACATTTGGATCAATTTTCCATTCTGTTCTATTCATAAGTGCCCACTGGCTACATAATACATACAAACTACAGTAGCTCCAAAAGTTGAGATTTTCTGCTCACTCGCAGTTCTCTCACAGATCAATTTCTCTCCTCCTCTCTTCTGTGGCTAACTAGGCTTACAAACTTTTTCATAAATCAAAATGTTCCTAGTGTTTTTTCCTGCTACTTGCCTACTTTAAACCTTATCCTACGCTATCTTAGTCTAGTCATATTCCAGAGCCGAAGTGGAAACTTCTGCTCTGTTTACAATTTCAAAAACTTGGTTCAAAGGGAAAAACCCGGCACTGGTTCAAGCGTGCCTCCGAAGGTGAATTTCGGCGCTGTGTGGAGGCGGATCCTGAAATCGTTTGTGACTGCTCATGTTGAAGTTCTGAAGGAACTCTCACGTGTTGGGTGGTCCCACCTCTGCACGCTTGTCAACGATGCTCCTGCATCATGAGCCGACCGGTCGTTTGGCAAGTTTGTCCACTTAACCGTTTGGCCGACCTTCATTAGGTATGTGCGTCCCTTAAGTGAGTCAGGTCGACTCACCTAAGTGCACCCACCTGCCTTGGCCGACTCGTTCGTTTCGTTGGATGCCCGAAGTCTTGCCCATAACCTTTCGTTCAATCGTCCCATTGTTTAACTTATGTTGCATGGTGTCTTGGCTACGTCCACCAAATCTTCAATCGACACCACCATCCGACCAACAGACCCATCATAGGTTCGCACGTCCCTTAGGTGAGTCGAGTTGACTCACATAAGCATGCCCTCCTCATGCCTTAGCCGATTTTTCATTTTGGTGATGCACCCGGTCTTCCACCCACGATCTTTGTCAAACGCCCTCATCTAACTTGTGTCGTAAGTTGCCTTGGGTTGAGTCGCCCCTTAGCACGTTGCACGCCCAAGGAAACCCCGACTCATTCCCTATATGAAGACTTCACGTCTTCAAGTGCATCGAGTGTCCTGCCTACCTAGTTATCTCATTTTGGTTCGTGGTAGGAGGGTCATGCCTGGGCTTGGCACTCCAAGTCTTACAATTATGAACTATGCATGTTATTGCAACAATGCGAAAAATAACCAAGGAGATAGAATTCAAAGTACACAAAAGATGCTCATAATTGTTTAGCCATTCTCATTAACATATATTCATATGACATTAATGCCTCCAAGCTACACAGTGCAGTTGCTCTCACTATATCTCTACCTTTCCTCTCAACGTTGCCAACCAAACCAACCACCATGCCATAATGGTCCATCTTCTCCCATCTTCTCCCCTCCCTTGCATTCCATACTCACCATTTTAATGGCTCGTTAGCTTCTTGTGTCTACATGTGCATGTGCAATTTTTTGCTTTCCGACGCACAACTTCTTCTGCACCTACGATTCTCGCACGCCAACAATCTTGATGTGCCTCCATTCTTGTCAAACTCTCCACACACTCACTTCCTTAATTTCTTTTTGCATTTTGACTTTCATCTAGATTTCCTTACATCGACACACCATTAAATAATAGAGTCTTTTGGAGACTAAGCAATGCATAGATTATAAGCATCGACCTAAAGGAGTGAAACCTACATTCAATGATTATAACACACTTTTTAAAGCTAAATCTTTTAGAAATTGTCATTGTCTATGTGTTAATTAAAACATCCCACCCTCGGTTAAATCCAAAAAAACACAGAATTGCCATTTTCTGAGTGATTCGTTGATTACAATTTCATATTTCCATCCAAATATAAAAAATAAAAAATAAAAATAAAAAATAAAAATAAAAAATAAAAATAAAAATAAAACATCGCTAGGAAAGGGGGGAAAGGCTAACAAAAAAGGTGTTTTAGTTAACACTTAGACCATGCCTTGAGAAAGATGTGAATCTAAAGTGCCTAACTAACAGAGTGAAGGTAACATAACCCTGCTATTGAAATCAATCCTATGGATATGTGATGCTTTTAAATGTTTTATTTCGCTAGTGTGAAGAGTTAGTTTAAAACCCTGACGTATGATTTGCATATACAAAGAGTGTTGAGCCTAAAGGTAATTTTTTTGTCTAAAAGCTCATGGAGTTATACATCTCTATTTGATAAGGATGTGCACCATGCATAATTCTGAGAGAATCTTTAAGTTGTACACAATTTTGATTTGATATGGTTTGTTAGTGGTACATTTTGTATTGGGGTATGCATGACTTCACTCTGAACCTCACCTTCATGAGAATAAGGCAGGGTTGAAGGTGTACATTTGTAACATGGAGGTGGGGGATCAACCTCGTTGCAATATGCGTATACAAGAATGTTGAGTCGAAAGAGATGTTTTTGTTATAAAGTTGTACATTTTTACTTGACAAGGATGTGATGCATGCACATTTCTAAGAGAGCCTTTGAGTTGTACACAAAATGAGTTGAGAAGACTTGACAAGGATGTTGTGCATGCACAGGTTTGAGAGAGCCTTTGAGTTGTACACCTAATGAGTTGATATGGTTTGTTAATCATACATTTTGTATTGGGATATTTAAGTTGTACAAACAACCTAACATTGTTGTACTATGTATGTTTGTAAAAAAAAAAAGTTAATTAGTCAATTGTGCATGGCTCAATGCTTTTATTTGACACCTTTTGTTTCAAAATAGCATAGTATTTTTTTTCCACAGAAAATTTCACTTTATATTTATATTGAAATATAATATGTTCACATATAAGACTTTTACATCAAAAGTTCGTTTGGAATTCTTGGACTATTTCATCACAAAACTACTTTGTGGGTTCTATATCCCTTGTAGAAACCCCGACTAACTCTAAGAGAACCAAAATTACATTGGCATGAAGAAGGCAACATATGACCCGATCATACTACTACACAAAAAGATACCCCAAAATAAACACACAATATACTCATTGTGGCCTCCCCAATGACTTTTAAGATAAATTTAAAAACATTGTTGGGCCCTCATGGCCCTCTTCACATAGATAGTAAGCAATGATTCCAGATTGCTTTTGGAGAGCCTGTTTGGATAAATTGTCTGCCTCTTGATTTTCTTCTCTGTAAACATGGGCAAACGAAATAGTCCTGAAGAGCTTGATAAGATCAGATATCCTATCCTTCCAGCTGTCTAAGGTGACAACATGTAATGTACCTTTTTCCCTTCAGCCAATCTACGACTATTTTGGAGTCTCCGTGGACAAGAATATCGGAGAATGAAAGTCGAGATGCCAAGTTTAGCAATGCCCATACCCCCATAAGCTCAGCGCTTGTGTTTGTTCCATGTCCACAATTAAATGTACATTTATATGTTGTTTGATCATTGATCTTTAATACCCTGTATGCCCCACTTTGATCATCGTTTTGTTGCGCAACCCCATCAAACCACCCAATAATACTTTGACTAGGTGTAACACCAACAAGAGCTCTCGAGATCTGTTCTTTTACCTTTTTCCTAGATGCACCCACTGCGCCTAAAGATTTGTGCACCACCTTATGAATGGAAGGATTTCCTGTCTCAAAGATGGAGTAGTTTCTTTCTATCCAGATGTACCAACAAATAAAGGTTGGCAAATAAGGATAAGATATATTGTGATCATTCCAGATTTTAAAGCACTTTGCAACTGTTGCACCGTTCCACCTTGTTGTGAGAGCTTTAGCTGCTTTAATTCTATCCCAGACAGAAATAGTAAATGGGCAATTTACAAACAAATGATTTGCAGTCTCCCAATTGCTTTTACAAAGGTGGCATAAACCTGGCCCTATATGTCCTCTGAGTTGTAAATTTTCCCATGTGAGATTTTTTTTTTCTACAACCAACCAAACAAAGAGTTTATTTTTTTGTGGACAGTCCCATAACCACAATTTCTTCCTGCATCCTCCAATTGTTTTAATCCATTGTTTTGTAGATATGGAATTGTAAACGTTTTTTACTGTAAGCTAGCCAGAATAGTCACCCCCCGTCCATTTTAAAACATTTGGTTTGTCTAACAGCTGAACTCCAGAATCAATTAAAGCTCTTCTGAACATCTCCCATTCTGTCACTGAATCTCCGTCCATGCCCAACTCTTCACTGTCTAGCCAAATAGAGCAGATCGTGCCAGGGCATAGATCGCGTCTAGCCTGATACATGTAATAAACATTTTTTTGATTTAGTGTTATTACCAGATCTTCAAACAAGATCGAGTCTTTTCCCATGCCTAGGATCAGATCCTTCCCTATAATGATGGAATGTACCAATCCCGAACTCCAGGCTAGCCAGTGTAATATAATATGCAAAGATTTAAGGAGATTTCTCCATGTCTGGGATCCCTGAGCCGCTGAAGTCGTAGCCGATCTCATCCACTTCGTTAATGTCCCATGTGGAAGATACTTATCTTTTATGACGCGATGCCATATGTTATTTTTCATCATAACCCTCCACAACGTATTTGTCGTCAAGGCCCTATAAAAGCTATAGATGTTTCTCAGACCCCAACCACCGAACTTTTTTGGCCTTGCTATGGTCTCCCATCTGCACAAATGATAGCTCTGCTTATGTTTGCCTGCTGACCATAAGAAAGAGAAAACCAATTGACAGATTTGATTAAGAACTAAAGATGGCATATGTGCCATAGCCATCCAATAGACTGGTTGGCTCTCTAAAATTGTCTTTATTAGCACATAACAACCTCCAAGAGATAGCCAGTGACTGCACCAATGATTTATTCTCTTCTCAAATTTTGAAATGAGCCAATACCAATCCTCCACCTTGTAATTGTCATTTTTTAAGAAGTAACCCAGATACCTGAACCCTTCCGATATTTCATTAAAATTGTATTGGAAGAGTTCTTTTAGATTATCAAGAGTGCCTGTTGTACTCCAAAGTGGATTTTTGAACATTAATCAACAACCCTGACGCTCCACAAAAAACATCAAGGATTCTATTAATCTCTTGCCATTCTTCTATCGATGCTTTTGACATAATGAGTATATCATCCATGAATAGTAGATGTAGTATATTTATTAGTATTGAAACCTTTATCCCTGTCAATTTTCCATCAGCTTGGCCTTTTTTTAGGGAAAGGCTAAGACCTTCCATCACAAGAATGAACAGGAGGGGTGACAGTGGGAAACCCTGTCTTAATCCTCTTCCACTCTGGAAGAACACAGTCGAGTCTCCATTGATTAGGATGACATAGGCTACAGAGATAACACAACTCATGATCCAATTAGTCGTAGGAAGACCAAAACCACATTGGAGAAGAGTTAAACAGAGAAAATCTTAGTTTATACAATCGTATGCCTTCTTTAAATCTAACTTCAAAATGATGGCTTGTAGCTTCTTTGCCTTAATACTGTGCATACACTCCTGGACTATGCATATTGCATCTAAAATCTATCTCCCTTTTAGAAATCCCAACTATTCCTTAGACAATGAACGAGAAAGGATTGGTTTGATCCTTCTGGCTATAATTTTTGTAATGATTTTGTAACATAGATTACACAAAGCAATTGGGCAGAAATCTCCAAAGGAACTAGGACAATTGACTTTAGGTATAAGTGCTAAAAAAGTCGAATTTATCGACTTGATGACCTTGCGACCAAGCCTTGTTTCCTCCACAACATCTAGAAGGTCCTTCCCAACCAACTCATAAAAGTATAAAAAGAACTCAACAGTTCATCCATCTGGCCTTGGACTTTTGTCCTTTGAGAATCCTTTTAGTACCTCTAGAACTTCCTCACTAGTGCATGGACTCTCAAGTGTATCTACTTCTTCCTTTGTAACAATCTTTGGAAAGAGTCTTACCGTAGCTATCTGCTCTTCAGTGGTATTTTTCCCAATGTCTTGATAAAAGGAGCTGAAGAATATCATCACTTCTTCCTTTAAGGCGTCTTGTCCAGTGTGAATCGGGCCGGATTCATCCTTTATCTCCCATATATGTTTTTTATTTCTTATATAACTAGCTAAGCGATGGAAGAATTTAGTATTTTTATTGCCACTTTGAATCCAAATGGCTCTGCTTTTTTTATGCCACCGATCTTCTTCAGCTAGTAAAAGTTTATTGCGCTCAGCCTCTAGAAATTTCAATCGGTGATCAATAACATAACTATTCACACCCCGCGACTTCTGTTTGTAGAGTGTAGCTAAATCCTCTTCAATTTTTTCCATTGCTAATTGTTCCTGTAATCTTTTTTTCTTTTGACCAGGACTTTACTCGGGTCTTGAGTAGTTTCAGCGTCCCTACTAGTCTCCTCTGAGCTCCCTCTTCCAATTGGAACTGATGAGAATTCCACACTTCATCTACCATATATTCAAAAGTATCTTCTTGTAACCAGGCTGGGTTAAGTTTGAAAGGATGAGCAACAGTCTAAAAGCCAGGACCCAATTGTAGCAATATTGGAGCGTGATCTGATATATATGGGAATTCCACCCATGTCCTATATCTTACCGATGATAGAAGAAGATCCTCTGAGGCATATACTTTGTCTAGTCGCTTTAAGATTTTTTCCTCTCCACATCTGCCATTTCGCCACGTCGGTACCACCTTCACAGGTGGGATATCTATAAGTCGGTTTTTTTAAAAAGTTTCTTTGAAAAAAGACGCCAATGGATCTAACAAGGTTGTCACACCCCAGACCTCCTCTGAGTTGGTAGTGAAATTCAAATCCCCTGCTATAATCAAATCACCCTGAGCCAGCAGGCCCCTACCATCCACCTTTTCCCAGAATTGCTTGCGATCTCTGCACGGGCCATATACATTTAAACAAGTGATCCTTCTCTTATTAGATAAACATGAACCTGACAATAAAATACCACCACAGCTTAGGAAGGGCATTAAATCAAATACTTTTGGGTTTCATGACACCAGAAGTCCACCAGACTTCCCTAAAGAACTAACTGCATAGATCATCCACTCAGGTCGGAAAGAGTTCATGAAGTGTCTAGCCTTATCCTTGGCTACTTGAAGAAAGATAATGTCCGGAGAAGTTTTAGATAGTAGTCTTCTCATGGAGGTCGCTTTAATGGGTCCTCCTACCCCTCTTATATTCATAAAAAGGAGGATCATGACTTGGCCCTTGCAAGGGATTTCATGCCTCTAAGTGCCCCCTTTTCAAGATTTGTTGCCAATTGCTGAGTAGAAAAAGAAGGATTTGTCCCCGTCTTCTTGCGGGCACTCCTAGTTTTAATAGGAGAGACCTCAATCCCCAAGCCCCACGACCACGCTAAGTCCTTCCCATAAACATCCCCTACACTAGTAGAAGCCCCTAAAGCTCCACTATTATCAGCTCGGATAATTACTTCCTTTCCCAGAAAGGTCGGAATGGGTATGAGACTAGAAGCCTCCCTATAAGATGGAACCAACGAATTAATCATACTATCTAGCGAATGATCACTTACATCAGGTACACTATTCCTCGGGACCATGCTAGGATCTTCCACAGTTGTAATGGGGGAATGCTCGACTGTCATAGTCTCAATGGTAGATACGAACAAGGGGTAAGGGTCAGTCCTAACCACTACATGGTCTATTCCCACTGGTTCAGTCTCATAAGACATCCCCGAAACAATTACTGGTAAGGAAAACAAATCTGGCATGAAGGTGTTGTCCAAATGGTATCGTTCCCATGCAATTAAGGAAAAATATAGAGAAGGGCAGTGTAATTTAAGCTTACTGACAAATGTGGCATTTGGAAGTTTGGGACTTTCCTCTGCTCTCACTGAAGCAAACTCCCCCATCTCATGTGAATCTGCACCAGACATATAGAGGTCCTTAGTCATATCCTCCATAGAGTCCTACGAATTCGATACCCCAAAAGTTGGTTGGCAGTCCTTTTGCAAGTGACCAGTCCGCCTGCAGAGAGTACACCAAAAGGGTATTCCCAAGTAGTCCAATCTCTAGACTATAATGTGGCCTCGCCAATCTATTTCGAGGGACTCCAACAATCCTGCATGGATATCCACCTCAACCATAACCTTTGTCATTATTTTATCATGTGAGTGTAAGGCAACTTCATCAACCTTGATGAAACGACCCAACACATTACCTATCGCCTCCAGCACTTTGGCATTCCACATTTGGAGAGGAAGACCATGAAGTAGTACCCAAAGGTGGCGGAAGCTGAAGTATTCAGTTGTTGGGTCGAAGCGAATGCGCCACCTCTTCAGCATTAAGATCCCACCCTCATAGTCCCATAATCCACCCAAGATAAACCTAGTGTCCTCAGGATTTTTAAACACAAAACCAAACCACCCTCTTGGCAGGGTCAATAGCTCAGGCGAATACCCAATAAGTGATTCCCAATAGTTCTGCATCCATTCAGTGAGTGACATTTTTCACTGTGACTTGTATGTGAATCTCCCCACTAGTGCGCGAAGAGAGGGGTTACATGATTCTTCAAGTCCCACATCCACTCCCATTACCAGCTGATGCTTAGTCTTTTTAGCCTTCCACACTCGAGCACCACGTTTTGGAAAACCACCCTTAAACTGTAAGCGACCCCCCTGTGTAGTCTTTATCTGTATGCCATCCGGTGTCATTTTCACCACATACTTATACCCGCCTTCCTAAAGTCTTATACCCTTACCTCTCAAAGGCTAAACCAACAAGTTCCTCGCTAGCCAGACCTTCTGAAATTTGACCCTGTAAATGATCTAATGCACAACAATTTCGATGAAAATGCTTTGGACCCGTGTTTTGTGGTATTGGGAATTCCATTGTGTTCACTGGTGGCGTATTAATGTGTTCTTTGTTATGACACCCACTATATTTACTCATGCACAACTCGTCCACCGAGGAGTACAGACCCTCCCTCTCCAGAGCTCCTCGTTAACCACACCCATGAGTGCGTTGACCTCATAGTCCATTCAAAACCTTCCACTAAACTTCATTTGCCTTTCACCTCAGGAGAGAAGTCGAATCATGGTAGAAATACAATGCTCCGGGATTAATGCTTAGTTAATGAATGGAGGGGAATAATACGAAGGTAATAAACAGACCCCAGTCAAATCCTGGCCATCCTTCCAGATATACAGTCATAAGTTACAGTTAAAATAGCAGGAGACTCTCGAGATGACTCTAGGACCAACAATAAACCCATGACCAAGCTGACCCACTATATGGAAGGAAATGAAACGATGGTGTGATAGCCATAGTTACGCAGTCTACAGTCCGCCAAATAGAGAAATGAGTGCCAAATTACCACCTAGAAAAATGTCTTTAAACCTCCATTAACCCTCTAAATAAACCTGCAATCCACAAACCGCCAAAAACACCACTATACCTCCATTATGACTACTAGCCCCTATATAATTTTTTAATGGAGGTTGGACCTAGAAATCAACCAACCTCCATTAAACTTGCAAAAAACCAGAGTCATCGTTTTCCCTTTCTCGCTCAGAGTAAATCCTTTCAAAAAAACATATATGTGACCTTTTACTTTCCAAATAGCATAGTATTTTCAAATGATGGAAATATAAAATATACATACAAACATCACGTGTGTATGATTATGTTTGGGTAACACAATTAATAATTATTAAGAAGTAATTTTGCCAGTGCACTACTCAATGCAGTTCTAATCAAGTGGTTGATACCAACATAGAATTTCAAAGTTCGATACCAACTCCTATGTGACACATACAAGCAATGTGTCACACATATCACATGTCTAACATGTAGGCCTAGGGGGTGTGTGTCATGTATCTTAGATTAATATCCTACTATTAAAAGCCTCTAAGAAGGGTTTGCACTCATAAACTCTTCTCCATGGCTTTGAGATACTCCACCTCCAAAAATACTTGTCCTCTTTCACCAAGGACCAAACACTTAGATGCCAATCTTTTCAAAACTAATTCTCTCAAAGACTAATCTAGTTCTTCTGATGGGAACCACCTCTCGAGCTATTGAAGCCAAATCAATCTATGACACACTTCATCCTTTAATCCTTCTTCTCCATGACCCTTGGGGGTTTCCAACCAAGTCAACCCCACACCACAACGATTCATCTTCTCTCCTTCCTAGCAATACATGCACACCATTTTAATGTCTATTTAGATTGTTGTGTCTACATGTGTACACCAACTTTCTTCTTTCCCACACACACATTCTTCCATGCTTGTAGTTTTTACATGCACCAAAATTCTCGATGTGCCACCATCTTGTCGAACTCTTCACGCACTCACTTCCTTGATTTCTTTTTGCATATTTTCATTTTGACTTTCATTTATATGCCCTTGCATCAACACACCATCAAACAATTGAGTATTTTGGAGATTAAGTAATGCATAAAGTCTAAGCATCAACCTTGAAGAGTGAAACCTACATCAAGTCACCATAACACATTATTCAAAGCTATAATATTTTAGAGATTATTGTTTTCAATGCGTTAATTAAAACCTCCCACCCTTAACAGAATCTAACAAATCACAAATTTACTATTTCATAATTGATCATTTGTTGGAGTTACATTTTTTATGATATGGGTCAATTCAAAGACCCCCAAAAAAACCCTTTGATTGCATTTATGAATTGGTAAAATTACATCTTTGGCATGGTGGGATTGAAATTTCAAATTTCCAACAAAATGCATACAAAAAAAATGGTAGGAAAGGGGTAAGAAGGTAACAAATTAAGGTGTTTTAGTTAACATTTATCCCACACCTTAAGAAAGACATGAATTTAAGAGCACATAACTAGAAGAGTGAACCTAGCATAACCATAGTGTTGAAATCAATCCTATGAATATGTAATGCTTTCAAATGTTTTGTTTAGCTAATGTGAAGAGCTAGTCTAAAATCCAAACATGTGGTTTGTGGATACAAAAGTGTTGAACCTAAAGATATCATTTTGTCTAAAAACCAATGGAGTTATACATTTCTCTTTGACTTGATATGATCAGTCAATCATACATTTACATTTTGTATAGGGCATACATGCACACTTTCACTCTTAAGCCCACCTTCATAAAAATGAGATAGAGGTGAATGTGTGTATTTGTAGTCCAAAGGTGGTGTCCCCTCTATGTAATATGTATATATAATAATGTTGAGTTAAGAGAGCTTTCTATGTATGTAAAAAGAAACATAGAGTTATACATTTGTACTTGACAAGGATGTGATGCATGCGGTTTAAGTCAGAGGCACAACTTAACATTGTTGTACTATTATTGTATTATGTATATTTTTTTTTTTATAATAATTAATATCGATAATTATTTATTGTTTTAGCAAACTATGATAACTTAACATTGTTGTATTGTTATTGTACTATGCATATTTACAAATATATTTACAAATTTTTATGATAATTAATATAATAATTATTTATTGTTTTAGCAAATTATGATAAGCTCACTCATTTTTATGATAATTAATATCAATAATTATTTATTGTTTTAGTAAACTATGATAAGCTTACTGCTTTTTTGTGATACATTTAGTTTTCTAAATAGTGTAGTGTTTTGAGATAGTGGAAATATAAAATATGCATACAAACATCTTTTGTAAATGATTATGTTCTAACAACACAATTAATAATTATTAAGAAGTAATTTTGGAGATGCATTGCTCAATGAAATTCTAATCAAGTGGTTGATACCAACATAGAATTTCAAAGTTTGAGTGCGATTAGCAATGCAATGTTGTTCTAATTTACATTGTTTTGACGTTGTGTCGAGTGTGTAGAGTTATGAATAATTTCTCAGGGGAAATAAGGTCAATTGCACTAATGCTATAATATAAAACCCCTCCAGATTTCAATAAATCTCATTATTCMRTGTGCAWMAAACTGAAATGAACACTCATGGCCTTTCCATATATACAATGAGAACAATGTGCTCCCAAATTAATCAAAGGAGGWTTACATGAGAGAGCATAAGAAAGCGACGATAAGTYARTACTCTGTTGGGAGGCTTCGARAAACACACTCCCCCACTTCCCAACCCCTTGGGAAGCCTCGAAAGAATACTTTGTCTTCTAAATGTATATTTGCATATACAACGAAATGCAAATTCAATGCTTAAAACCTTAATGCTTATATTTAACTAAAAAATAAGATACACATTAAACAAAACAACTATGTCATATTCATTACATAGAAGAAACAAATAAAATGAATATGCAAGAAGCACTACACATTTACACAATAATAGATTTTGTTAAACAAGACATGAACACATGAAGCAAAACCACACCATGATCACTCTTATAGTGCTCGAAATGAAAACACCAAACTATATAATAACACTTCACAKAARCAACAAGAGATATAAAGGTTCTTATAATTTTATACCAATGTCCTCTAATAAAATATTTTCAGTATAAATCATTTGTTGGACACACCATGATCACTCTTATAGTGCTCGAAATGAAAACACCAAACTATATAACAACACTTCACATAAACAACAAGAGATATAAAGGTTCTTATAATTTTATATCAATGTCCTCTAATAAAATATTTTAGTCTAAATCATTTGTTGGACAGGCAGTCTTGAAAGCAATTTTTGCAGTTTTGACAAAGTTTTGAGGAAAAATCCTAAGTACGAGGAAAGTTCACATAAGGAGGAAAGTGCGCAGAAGGAAGACATCGCATAGCTTGAAGAATAAAGCAACAAGAATAAAGTGTTGATAGTATGGTAGCTGCAGGAGGTATTAAACCTCCACGTGTAACCCTGACAAGAATATAATATTTCGGGAAGCAAGAAGAAATATAACGAGATGAAATGGGAGCTTATCTATCATACATTTTGTATTGGGGTCTTTAAGTCAGAGGAACAACTTAACATTGTTGTACTATTATTGTATTATGTATATTAATTTTTTTTATAATAATTAATATCGATAATTATTTATTGTTTTAGCAAACTATGATAACTTAACATTGTTGTATTGTTATTGTACTATGCATATTTACAAATTTTTATGATAATTAATATAATAATTATTTATTGTTTTAGCA
>SNQJ01S0025859.1:41872-60526 GCA_010110895.2 Picea sitchensis
TTGCTGTCCTCTTTAATATGCTCAGAAATTTATGTTTAAAGATCATGGATAAAAATCCCAAGGGTTTGATCTCAACCATGATCTTAAGTGGACTGTTTTTGCCAAGGAGGACTCAAGGACAATCAGCAAGAAAAGGGCTGATACAAAAACCAAAAACAACTCATCCAAAACTGTCCAAACTGAACTGAAGTGCCACAGCCAATTAGGGCTTGTCAAACCCTACACAAATCTGGTAAGAAGACACCAGCAGCAATAGAGGAGGTATCAAGGGTTGCCAGTAAGGCAGCTGCAGTCTTAAGGCACCCAACAGCAGCCTGGAATGATGCAAGGAGGGGGCCGCAGCACCCAACTACAGCAGCGGCAATATAGAACAGCAGAGAGAGGGCAGCGACACATTTAGAACAGCAGAAGGGAGGATCCGTGGCACCCTAACCCAGCAAGCACACCAGAAATGAAGCTCCCAGCCAGCAAGATAATAAAGTCCAAGGAGGTTGTACCTCATAACTGTAAGAGAGAGTCCACCAAGGAGACCGTACCAAAACAAAGAGACCAAACTGAGGTAGCTGAAGCAAAAATCAAACTAAGGGATGAGAGTGAGGAGTGAAAGATGATGTGTGTAAAAATGAGAGAGGTGTAGGTCCTCTTTTATAGTTTAGGAAGAGGGGCAAAGTTAGGTTTTAATAATTAAAACAAATAATAATTGACATTTTTTAATTAATAAAAATATTAATTAAAAAAGTCAAATAAGTCAAAGTGACTTATAAAAACCCAACACCACATCAAACAAGAAGGGAAACGAAATCAAGCAAAGGGGGAACTACAAGACAAAGTCAAGGGGGTCCTCTTCAATGGAAAACATGTCCACATAAGTCTCATGATAGCTTATAAAATTTTATCATCACTGCATAAGAGGAAACTTCAATGATGTGGTCATGTCCATCTTCGTAGCTGCTCCTAGGTCTCATGGACCATCTCCAGAGAGAGGAAGAAGATCACACATCACCACATCTTGGTACTCAACCAAGACCCACCTAGTCCCAGACCAGGTTACCCCAGAACACATCTAGGGTCTTATCCACCAAGGTACAAGACCAAGGATCAACCCAAGCGTTAAGAAGGGATTTCCTGTAACACATCCAAGGGCCCTAGAACACATCTAGGGACTTACATCATCAACCACCAAGGAACACATCCAAGGATCAATCCAAGCACCAGGCAAGGATTCCCTGGAACACATCCAGGGGCCCTAGAACACATCTAGGGACTTATTGCTTGGTCCTTGACCAAGAACCCCAAAAATATACTAGGGGCCCTCACTAGGGTCTTTTGCCATGGCTCTAACTGCTTGGTCCCAAACCAAGAAACCCCAAGAGTGCACTAGGGGCCCTAGATCTCAGTTAGGGTCTTATGCCATCCTCCCGGAGAATGGCTCTTGCAGCTACACTAATTTCAACAGGTGTGAAACACCAACACAAGCCCCAGCTCAACATACAAGGGGTTTTCACAAAATGAAAAATGCAATGTGAGTGCCAACAACGATTCCCACATGCCCGACACCAAGGCCAATGTGGGAATACCTCCCGATGCTACAAAAACATCGACATATGGAAGGGTTGATGTGGAGAGTTTTTGAGCTAAGTTTTTTTGGCTAATTTGGAGCTAATTCAAGGGTTTATTTTCATAATTTCTTGAGCTAGTTTGGAGCTGATTCAAGGGTTGATTTTCAAACTTTCTTGAGTTGTTATAGAGCTAGTTTTTCTGTTGTTAGGAGCCATTTTAAGGTTGTTGTTTTGGACTATTGGAGCTGCTCTTCTTCTCTTAATTTGGAAGGCATAGTCTTGGACGATATTGATCTCTCATCAAGGTGGGTTGTGGAGAGTCAGCCAACAACATTTGACAATGAAGAGCTATCTTGGAAGGACTTGGACCCACTTCCACAGCCAAAGGATCTAAACATTGTTGTTGGACGGGTACCTTCAGGGCCAGGGGAATCACGCCAAAATACCATTTTTGAGTCTAGTCATGTTGAAAATGTAAATGATGAGAATTCAGATGAATCTCTCATATGATTAGATTGTAAAGTCTAGATTCTAGACTATAGTTATTAATTAGTACTATGCTTATTTTTGGACTCTATGTTCAGATTTGGGTACCTTGGGAAGTGGTCCCCATGTGCTTATGAGTCTCTAAGCACAAAGGGGGAAGACTATTACCCTTATACTTTACTTTATGATTCTAATTTCACTTTGACTTAGGAGATTTAAGTCAAAAGTGAAATATGTCACTTAAGCATTAAAGTGACAATTAATTCACAAAGTTGGTGAATTAATAGACATAAAGCAACTAAGGAAAGTGGGTTTCCTTAGTGAGATTTTTGGATGAGATCTCACCCATTGATTAGACTTGGCTAGATTGGATCTAGGCCATTGATCTATTAGGGCTTGGCCACAGGAGGCTAAAGTGAGGGTATAGTGCATTTTAAGATTCACTCTTCACTTGTGAGTTTTGGAGAAGAGGAGGGGCGCATTTCTCAAGGAGAGGAGGTTGGGGTTTCATCGTAGTGAGGTTGTAGAGTACGACTTCTTTTCACACCTACTGATTAGGAGTGAGGTCGGGCTTTCGCTTGCCTCTTTTCACACCTGTGTTGACAGGAGTGAGGCAGCGTTCCCTTGCATTTTGAGCATCAAAGTGAACGTAGTGTGACAGACATGTCAGTATCTCAGATGCGTGTGGAGGACAAGCTAGCCAAGGCTAGCAATTGGTCACCTTGGAAGGCGAGGATGGTCTTTGTCTTAGAGGACCTCAAGCTATGGGACATAGTCGAGGCAGTTGTTCCTCCCATTCCTGTCACTGCTCTTGTCTTGGTGGTAGGGTTCAGGAGGAGGAACAACAAGGCAAAGAGGACCATTTTTTATGCAGTTCGTGATCATATCATACCCCACTTGACTGGGAAGACTTATGCATACGAGATGTGGGCATCTCTATGCAAGTTATACGAGAGATCTAATGAGAACTAGAAGTTGGTTCTTCATGATCAACTGAAGAGCATTCGCATGCTCGAGGACGAGTCGGTTACTTCATTCCTTGGTAGATACACCCAGATCAGAGACAAGCTTGGAGTTGTTGGAGAGGTGGTGAACCCTAACTCTTTGGTGAGGACAACTATGAATAGCTTCACCAGACCTTAGGCTCCATTCGTACACGGCATTGTTGCTAAGGAGGTTATGCCTACATGGGAGAGAATGTGGGATGATTTTGTCCAGGAGGAGATTAGGCTTGCAGCCGAGGCTTATGGATAGCAGCAGCAGTCAATTTCGGGTGTTGAGGACCTTGCTCTTTGGACAAAGGGTAAGAAGAAGACCAGACGTGGAGGCCAGCAGGGTCCCAAGTTTGGGGCCCCACCACAGGGAGGAGACAGTAGCATCAGCAGTGGGCAGAAGAGAGACATGAGCACAGTGAGATGCTTTGCTTGTGGAGAGATGGGTCACTATGCAAGACAGTGTCCCAAGAAGAAGAAGAAGCAACAAGATGTGTCAGCAGTGACAGTAGAGGAGATAGAGTTCAGTGATCAGTTTGCCAGAGAGTGTGCATTCGTGACTACCTTGTTTGCTATTACACCATCCAGCACTAGATGGGGAGACAGATTTGACGAGGACCGACTGACTCACAATAGTGATTCAGAGGGAGATGAGACTCAGTGTCCCTAGACATCTTCAGAGTGGGTGACTGGTCCACCCAGTATAACTACAGTTTCAGAGCAGTCGAGCAGACAGAGAGTCGGTGCTACAGCTTCAGTGCATCAGAGGTTGATGAGGAGGAGCAACAGGGCACCACGGAGGCTTGAGCCTCACCTAGCTTCTGAGACAGGCAGATCAAGTTCTGGATCCACTTCAGGTGGAAGTTACTTGGCGAGAGGCCAAGTTGATGACTCTTGGTGAGAGACCAAGAGGGGGAGACTCTTGGTAAGATGCCAAGAGTAGTGACTCTTGGTGAGATGCCAAGAGTAGGTGGAAATCCTTGGTGGGAGACCAAGGTGGAGATCTTTGGTGTGATGCCGAGATCTAGGTGATCTTGGATAGATGGAGAGTCAGTTCCATTTATAGATCATGCAGATTGAGCAGATCTGTGACAGAGTCCACTTTCAGTGATCAGGGTACAACCATACTCACCGAGCATATGCCAGGAGGCCACCATGTCCACTATAGGGATGATATTGGTGGTGACGAGCACTTTCCTCGGTAAGAGGGAGTGTTGAGATTTGGGTACCTTGGGAAGTGGTCCCCGTGTGTTTATGAGTCTCTAAGCACAAAGGGGGAAGACTATTACCCTTATACTTTACTTTATGATTCTAATTTCACTTTGACTTAGGAGATTTAAGTCAAAAGTGAAATATGTCACTTAAACATTAAAGTGACAATTAATTCACAAAGTGGGTGAATTAATAGACATAAAGCAACTAAGAAAAGTGGGTTTCCTTAGTGAGATTTTTGGATGAGATCTCACCCATTGATTAGACTTGGCTAGATTGGATCTAGGCCATTGATCTATTAGAGCTTGGCCAAAGGAGGCTCAAGTGAGGGTATAGTGCATTTTGAGATTCATTCTTCACTTGTGAGTTTTGGAGAAGAGCAGGGGCGCATTTCTCAAGGAGAGGAGGGCGCATTTGATGAGGGTTTGAGTAGAAACCCTTGAGAGCTTGAGGACGAAGCTCTTGTTGGCTTGAGCTTGCATGGAGAGGTTATCCATGGAGGTTTAGCTTCCATTCCTTGGAGGGCGCATGCTACATGGAGGAGGGGCGCAGTTACTAGAGGAGGCCTGCATATTCCTTGTGATGATCACTTGGAGAGGAAGAGAGGGATCCTTGAGATGAGGTCAGTTGCATGAGGATGCTAGAGCTTGGGTGCATGCTTTCATGGAGGGAGGCATTCAGCTATTAGCCTCAGTTATTTAGTGGGGAGCTTTCAGATCTAAGGAGGGCGCACTTGAGGAGGAGGGCGCATCATCAATGAGGAGCACTTACACCTGTCAGATTGCAGTGAGGTCTGTTTCAGAGGGAGGCTACTCATCGGTGCTTGATTACTGTGGAGGGGTTTCCAGATCAGAGCTTCTAGTTGGCATCTGCAGCAGTTTTGGTGGATTTGGCAGCATTTACGAGGGGCACACCATGCTAGGGCGCTCTTGCTTGGTTTGGACTTGTACTTCAGCTTGAGACAAGTTGCTATTGTAACAGGTTCATCTATATTATGTACTTGTTGTATTCCACCATCTATTTTCCCATTATATAGACATATATCCGAAACTGGTTTTACCCGGGGGGGTTTTATCCAGGATCATGTTGACCAAAAATTTCTGTGTCAAATTTATGCATGCTTAGAAGTGTAGAACAGCATTTTAAATTTAAAGATCTAGAGGTAGTGTTATGTGTTTTAACTTTTAAGTTATATTGCATGTGCTAACATTGAGTAAAGAAAACACTTGCAAGGGCACCTTAAAAGAGCACTTAACCATCAAAATATTGAGCAGAAAGTTGGGTGACTGTTTGCTGTCCTAAAACAGCAAAAGAAGACAGCCACACAGTTGAAACTTAGAGCCATACTAAGGTCAAGGACAGACCCTAGGTGGCAGCCTCATAGGACCTCAGAAAATCTACACTCTAGAGACCATTTAGAGCCTCTATGTTGATGTATTTTGGTTCAAATATGGATTTCACTCAGTGCTATTTTGGTTATATGCACCCCTACTTGCCATATACATGAGAAACTTTGCATATTTGTGTATAATGGTTTGAAATTTGAATTCACATGGATGCATATGAATATATTTTATTTTTTCAAAATTTGAAAATTTTATATATTTTTTGGTCAACCAGTTTTGTTTTCGATTTTTGTCCAATTCCAGTCCGGTTCTAGTTTCTGGGGTCGACTGGTTCGATGACCAGTGCAGTTCTAATAACATAGGAATACTATCACCTTGAAGCATTGAACTTAAGCAAAATGGAAAATCTCCTAGGGTGGATGGTCTTCTGTGTGAGTTTTTCAAAAAGATGTGAAAGGTAGTTGGCATGATATATTGTGTATGGCTTGGAGAGTGTTTAGTATAGGCAAAATGGGTGAATATCAGAATCAAGGATTGATCAAGCTTATCCCCAAAAATTCAACTTTTAAATCTATTAGTTCCTGGTGTCTGGTTTCTTTACTTTATGTGTCATACAAAGTCCTTGCTAAGATTTTAGCTTTGAGGATTCAACGTGTTGCAGCATAGATTGTTTGACATACAAACTGGATTATCCAAGGAAGATTTATTCTTGAGGTTTAAACAGCTTGGGAGAGTGTTGAATGGGCCAAGGAATCAAGACAGTGAGTTCTTTTACTCATAATTGATTTTGACAATGCCTATGAAGAGGTGGACTAGTCATTTAGCACTAGCATGCTTTCTTGGCTAGGTTTTGGTTTGCAGTTTGTGTCTATGGTAAAGACACTCGTCTCTAATGCATCAACCTTTATTTTTTGTTATTGATGTTCTGTCAGGCAAAATTTTGAAGTTAATGTTTCCATCTCTACTATGTGGGAATGGTGTCTACAAAAACTTCAACGTACAACATATAATTCAAAGTTCAAAGATTTACCCTTTGTTGGTAAGTTAACAGTTCTTGGTAAAATTCTTCAAGCTAGCCATGTATGTTTTTCTTTGTTGGTTTCCTTCTGTTTCTCAATTTAATCGGCTTAAAAATTATTCAGAAGCTTCTCGTGGTCTAAATTTGATGGAGATTGTTCACTGCCTATGGTCCCTTGGTGTATATGCACTTAACCCAAACATGGGGATGTTTTGGGTTTGATTTATATCCAATTACAGGGAGCCATTTTGTCTGTTAAATGGGTCACACGTTATCTATTTGGGGAGGAACCATGGAAAGTATTGCTTAGATTAAAACTTTCTCATCGACATTACAAAGTCAATGTCAAGGACCGTTTCTCAATCAGTGATGTCTTTTCTGCTCTAGAGGATTTCAGCATTGGAGGCTCTCCTATGTTAATAAGGATTTAGGAAGCGTGGAAAAGAGTGGCTCCTATGCTTACTTGGCATTGGGATGGTTTTAGAAGTTTTGATCTTGTTTGCCATTGGATTTGGTCTTGGAAAGATCAAGCTACCCCCATAGCTCATGTGGACAAATATCTTCCTAGGAGTTCTTCTTTGGTGATGATATCTATGGGATAAGGACACTAGGACATAGAAGACTTGGGGTAATCTTTCACGTGAGTTTGCACTAATGCACTCAAACAGTTTTGCTATCTAGGAGCTTCAACAATTGAATCAGACTAATGAATCTTATAAGATTAATATGCATACTCCGCAGACTATTTGGTGGGATTGGATGTGACCTTCTAGTAAACCCATTTGGGTGTACAAGCCCAAACGATTGTTCCAATTCTTATGCATGTCCTTTTCCTTTCAAGACAAGCTAAACAGGTAACGGCGCTTTTCGGATGCAATATATAAGTGGGTGGATTGACCCTCGATAGTTTGGAATTTCATGCTTTATTTCATAATGAGAATGTTTGCCTAGTCGTTGATTTACCCAGGTTTACCTTTAAGGAACGACTATCAACAACAAGTTTCACAGATGATATGTGCCCACATTGTGGTGAGGTTGAGACAATTCGTCACTTATTTTGCAGTTGTATGTATGTTTAAGATGGCTGGAACTTGCTTTGGGATAATTGGCATCATCTATTCTTCAAAGAGATTCCTTGGAAAACGACGTCATTAGGTGATCTTGACTCCAATGGACCTCTACATTTCTGAGGTGCTTGGCATTGTATTAGAGTTGTAGTGCTGCATATTTTGTCAAAGCTTCATTGTGAAGTTATTTTTGGCAATGATGTGTTCTCCATTGTTTTTTTAGGGAGTGTCTTATTAGTGAGGAAAGTTTACAATTTAGAGTTAAAAGCACTCTTTTACTAAGAGATGCCGGAGGTTGTTCAGTTGAGGTGCAGTCTCAACTAAAGACTCTTCTCTTGGCCTTTTGGTAGTCTTGAGACTTGCACTATGTTGTATATTATCTTTGGAACATTTTTTCTATTAATATAAGCAGCATTTTTAGAAAAATTTCATAGATTCATTTTAAACTTGGATTTTTTTGAGCGACAAGAAGTTTGCACCTGGGGTTTTTTGATAAGTTTAGGTGTTTAATAGATCTGGGTTAAGATGGATCCATGATATTCGTGTAGTAAGCTCGTATTGCCAAAGCTTGAATCAATAAGTAGAAAATTGCATGCTCCCCAAGGGGATAGAAGCTTTGTTTTATGGTTGCTGGGAACTTCCATCTTTGGAATTAAGGCCTATATTATAAATGCAATTAAATGACTCCATGGAATTACAATCACAATATCGACTCAGCTAGATGGATATTACCACCCCATAGGCAATAACTGGAACATCCTAAGTCTGGTGGGTTAGCTCGAGTGGTTGAGTGTTGTGAATTACAAGCAGGAGGTCACAGGGTCAAGT
This sequence comes from Picea sitchensis, assembly GCA_010110895.2. Taxonomy (NCBI): domain Eukaryota; kingdom Viridiplantae; phylum Streptophyta; class Pinopsida; order Pinales; family Pinaceae; genus Picea; species Picea sitchensis. The sequence continues at coordinate 50,381 of SNQJ01S0025859.1, forward strand.
TCCCAGGCTGGCTGTCTGGGCCTTAGTTGATGTCCCCACCCGGTTAGGTTGCCAAAACTGCAACTGGCCGGTTTACCTTGTGTAACATCCTTGGAATGAGGGGAAGTGCCCAGTAAATTTCCCGTAATGTGCATTTCATCAAAACAGTTATTAAAAAGAAAAAACAAACAAACAAAAAAACTAGAACACCCCATAAAAGCACTTCCTCATTTAAGAATAAGAAAGATCCTTGTGAATAGCAATTTTTGTGGAGAATAGTTCAACTGTCCATTCAAACATTCCCTTTAAAACGGATGAGTTACCCAAGAAATGTTATCCAAAGCATCTTCGTTTGGACTGGAGGTTTAAAGTTCAAAGTATGCCCTGCGCCAGTTGACTGCTTCTCAGTATTTTACAGAATTGTTGTCTTTTGGTTTAGCCACGTAGTTTATAGTCTAACATATTGGTTTGAAGCATTGCCGCTGGGGAAAGGATGCAGCAAGATGATTAATAACCAGTAAAGAAATAGATTCTTAAACAATCATAAATGAGGGGGCAGAATTCAGTGCCAAGGTATGCAAAATAAGTTGAGAATCGAGTTATTCAAAAAAAGAGATAATGGCTCCCTTGAAATCAGCGACAAAGCGGATATGTTGACACTCCTTGACTCCGTAGGGAGCGGTAACCCTGTTGGTCTATAGCACCTCTCTCTTTAAAACAGAATCAAGATTCAAATTTAATCAGAAATTAACCAATCTTTGATTGAGAACGTCAAGTTTTTGAGATTTCATTTCTGTGGTTAAACATCTTATTAGATATGAGGTTTCTTGGTTTGTGTTGGTTCTCGTGGGTCAAAATAGAATCTTTTTGGTTGTGTATTTTTCTGATGGGTTCGGAGGTTGGGCAGTTTAAGAGATAGTGTTTCCTGTCTTCTATGACTTGTGTTTTACTGTTTAGGCAAGTTCTTTCTTCCCAAGGAGAGGGTTGTCTGTCGTCCTGTTTTGTGTTATTGTTCAAAAATAATGATATTAATAATAAGTTGAGAGTCATACCTGAAGTTTGAGAACGCTGGTCTTCTGCGAGGATACAAACAACCCAGTATCTGCACGGTCCGACAGGAAGCCAGACACAAAAACGACAGCAAGAAAGCCCATGATAAGAAGAAAGATGCCCGAACTGGCTCCAAAACCAATACCGTAGGCAGGCCGGACGAAAAGCCCACCACCAAAACCAAAGGGAGAAGGAGCAGCATAAGGCACTGAATATGAAAAACTTGGACTTGGGGCCGAAAAGGTCCTGGATGAATATGATCCACTGCCTCTGCCTGATGAGAATGACTTTCCACCCATCCTCCCCCCTGAGGCTGCCATGGCTGCTTCAGGATCATGTACCACAAGCAATCCAACCAAAATTGCAATCATGGCAGGCCTGTGCAGAGCTTTCAAACAATCCAAAATTATTGGAATTGCTTTCTCTGGTGAGATCCCAAATATTCGTTTCCTCTCCTTGGGACTACCCCTCTCCTTGGAAACATGGCATTGAACGTATACTTTACACGGCCCATAACCTCCTCTGCTCCTCTTCACAGTTTTTAATTGCGGATTCTTCTGAGGGGAATGTAAAGGAGCAGAGAATTTAAATGTGTTCCATCCCAGAGCTGGATTTTTATAGTGAGATATATTCATCTTCCCATTTCCTGCAACTGCAAGGGCTTCTAAATTGCATAATATTAAAGCTGAAGCCATACTTTGCTATCAACTTTCCAGTTGTTTCACGAGGTTTTATGATTCAACCTGAATTTCTGGTGCAACCCAATTTCTTAATTTATTCATGTTGGATGCAAAACCCAATGGGTGCTATCTCCCATCATTTACAATCTAATTCGTCTTCGTGATCGTCTTGCTCGTACTTTCAATCTTGGCCACTGAAATTGCAGAAGGAAAAAACTGTAAGCACATCAAAAATTTGTGTGGACTCTAGATAGCAACATTGCATGGGCTCCTTCAACGTCATTTGCCCACTTGGCAGATGAGATATCCTTCTTTCTTTGTTGGCCAAAATTTGGGGTTTCCATTGGACCCAGCTACCCAAGACATATAATTGGCTGTTTTTGATTTTCTTGGTCCCTGTTTGGATAATTCAACAGGCGGATCAGGTTTTAATCTCTAACTGAAATCCATTTAGGTTTTTAAGGAGAAATAAAAACAGTAAAACCAATGGTTACTCAAAATCATAAATGAAATATAAATATAACGGATGGTTTCTTTGTTAAAAAAGGTCTTCTCACTTTTGGTATATGCCATGGTGAGATGTTGTATATTGATACTGTAATATTTTTAATTGAAAGTGGGGAGTTCGGGTGTAAACTTTGAATTTCTTTATTAAATAGTAAAGTTTTTCTTCACTAGTTGTCCGTTAATTTTTAGAAATAAGAACATTGGATGGGCTGCAATGCACATGTAAATGCATTCAAGTAATATATCTATATTATATATTTCATTTGTTATTTTTATTTTAAATTATAAGTTTAAAAAAGAATATGGAGTATGGAAATATGTGGCCATTCACTTTTTCGAGGGAGTCAACATTTTCAAGTTCATGCTTTTGATAAGCCATGGTACTCATCCATGGTATTTGAAGGGAGGAAAGAAATAAAATAAATAACAATAATAAAATGATAAAAATATATTTGCATGGTTATTAATTAAGTTTTTACCATGTATTTATTGTAATTTATGGTATGGTATTGTAAAATGAAATAAAGAAAATAAAATCATATAGTAATTATTAAAATAAGCGAAAAAAATATTATATGGAAAGGGCATTCATAAGCACATACTAACCCTTCTATTTGTAAAAGGACATATTATTATTTCTTCGTGATGTATGATGTAGCCAACAAGGTCACTCTTTGTACCTCTTGTAATATCTTTTTGCGAATGCATATCTCTTTCTCTTCAGAGATAAGTCACTATCATTCTAATCCATTTGTATTCTATAGTACTCTGTTATTTTATCTATTAATAAAAATTGGGTTTCATTGTACTTATGTGTTCTCTGCTATAGTTTTGTTTGTATATCATTTCGTTCTCAATACAATTTGGATCAGTGGTATTAGAACAATCTACTCCTTGTCATTTCTCGGTGCATGACCCCGAGGGGTCATGGTATAGAGAGTTGGGTCTCGAGCTAGTTTCACTTGACAACTGTTATTGCTAGCCCAAGCAACCTCCCATGGCGGAAGAAAAGAGAGATGACACAATAGGAGATCTTTTCAAAATGTTGCTCAAGGAATCCCTCACGCGACGGTGGAACGAAATGATGGACAACTTCGCATGGATCCTTCGACGGTTATCGACGGCAAGCGAGCACCTTCAACAAGAAGCCATTTCGAAGGTGCAACACACTTCAAGGTACAAATTAACTTTGATATCCCCTTATTTGAAGGCCAAATAGATGCAGATGTTTTGGAGAAATGGTTGAATATGTTAGAAGGGTATTGCTTTATTCAAAAAAACATCTAACTTTGAAAAGATCACCTTCGCTCTCCTTAAATCCCTCCCCCATGTAAAATATTGGTGGGAATGTTATTGGGAGATTCATCACGAAGATGAGTCTATAGCATTCAAGAGAGGACCCACTTGGGCAGCCTTTCTTGATGCTCTCAAAGATGATTTCTACCATGTCAGAAACTATGATGGCCAGTACACAAGATCGATGACTCGACGTTGAGAAAGAGACCAAACGGTGTCAGACTACACTAACATCTTCCATACCTTGCGCTCAAAGTTGGGTATTAGAGACTCTAATCAACACTTGGTTCTAAAATACCGCAGTGACCTGCACAAGTACATCCAAACAGAGATGGATTTATTGGACATCTCCTCACTAGGAGTTGTTTATCGATATGCAGTCAAAATCGAGCAAAAATTGAAGCAACAAAATAAACGAGAGTTTGGGTCTACAAATCTGCAAAAACAAAAGCATGGCAAAGGAGGCCCTAACTCACAGAACAAGGGACAAAGCAAGGAAGACCAACCTCAAGAGAGCCAGTCCAAGCCGCAGGCAAAGAAGGGTAACGAGAAGATGAAAAAGGACACTGAAAAGTAGTGTGAGTTCTGCAAAAGCCCCTGACACAACACTAATCAATGTCGCTCAAAACAGTGAATGTTGGCAGAGCTTAAAATAAAATTGTTGGACCCCAACTCATAATATGATTCAGAGCACAATAAAGGAAAATAGATCGTCGATGCAGAACCCGTTGTTACCATCGCGACCACAACAACACAACCAAAAGAACCAAAGGAGCCTGAGGAGGGTGAGTGCCTCTTCCATTCATAGATGTGGGTGAAGGGGACCCCACTTCATTTCATTGTTGACAGCAGAGTCGGAAGAACCTGATCTCAACTAAGGTAGTCAAAAGAATGAAGCTATATGTTATCGCATGATTTGTATTTGTGCAAAGCCCAACACAAGTCCCCCAAATATGTGTAACCATGGAAAATCCTACCATTGTCACTTTAGTAAGAAATTATTTTTTTTTAGTGATGGAGGAGGTCCACCACAGGGGAGGCTTCTCCAGTGACCTCAAGGGATCAAAGTAGCAAGTATTGTATCCAAACATATCGCTCCCTCTCTTGATCACCTAAAGAAAAGTCTAGGTTAGGGAAATAGAACGAGTATGAGTATCGGCCCGGAGCAAGAACACTTTATAGCAAATATATGATTATTTCCAAGTCCAAACATGCAATAAATACTCCTCGAAGACACTAGACAATCAAATTGTTATGGCTATTATGAATTTGTAGCAATGAACAGTAGTACAACGGTAGTAAGTAAATTATAACAACAACAATAATTATTAACCAAAAATGCAACAATTGATAATGAAAACTTAACACACATCCACTAGAGTAATATCCAATTGTTATATGCAATTTTTGAACATGTTAGGCCACCTTTTCAAGAGTGTATGCAACAAATAACAGTGTATCTAGATGGATATACCAAACTTTTACAATAGAAACAAATTTACTAGCAAGTTAGTGAGTGTTAGTGTTAGCAAAATTAGTAGAAAGCTTGAGAGAATTGAAATAGAGTGTTTTTTTTTATCAATTTCACCACAAGAGAGTTGTAAAACGAGTGCCTTTAAGTGCTATGGATTCTTTAATATATCAAATGTAACTAAACTTGGAGCTTGATCTAATTTGAACCAAGAGGTAGGACTCAATCTCTAAGGTGCTAGCACGTTAGGGCCTTAGAGGTTAAATATTAAAGAGAAGTATTTCTAGGGTGCAAGCATTTTTGGGTCTTGTTATTGCACAAGTTGTAGGTTGGGAAAAGCCTGACCCAACCACCAATTGGAGACAACTAGGAGGGCACCTACCCACCATCACCTTAGGCAGGTGCCCCCGTCACTTTAGAGGTGAGGTAGTCACCTCAAGGGGGAAATCACAGTGACCCTAGGGGGAATGAGATGGAAAAGGGTGAAGATGAAGAGGATGTCCCTAGGGATCAGTTCTATATAGTATGAAGGTCTTGGAAAAGAGTCTTGGGAAGGTTCAAGGGTTGTCAAATGTGTTGAGTGACCTGCCAATAGTGAAGTACCTTCCTGAGACACAAGAAAAACAAGCATATGATGCAATATAACCAATTGGACAAGCAAGTTAAGCTTGATTTCCCTAATAGAATATGTTAGTAAGAATATATATCAGCAATGAAATGGCACAATAAGCTGCTAAATAAGTTCTAGAAATCAAGTGAAAGATACAAGAGATAGACTAGATAAACACTAGCAAAACTCAAGATTAAAGACCAAGATACTAGCATGAAGAGATAAGGTTGTTGTGAACACTTTATGTAGCAATATATATCAGCCTTATGGCTGTAACAATCAACTTATTACAGCAATAAAATCAACCAATGAAACTCCTCCAAAATTTGCCAAAAATTGCACTAGACCAAGTAGTGTAAGTGTGCAAACTTTGGGCAATTTTCAACAGTTGACTTGAGAGTTATTAAAGCAATTAGATTAGGGTTTTTGCAGCCCTAATGGCTGAAGACGCAATTTTGTAACAGCAGAAAGAACTACCCCTTAGAAGGGGATGACCTAGTGGATGAGAGGTGCACTAAGCACAAGGAACACAACCCAAGTTGCAAAAAGTTAATATGACAAGAAAATATGTTTCCCAATGCAATATTTTGTTTCTCCAATGCAAGAATACTTCAACTCAGTGCCTTTAAAATTTGGGTGATGGAGTCTTTAAAGCACAAGCTAGATCAACAACAACCCTAGCGGGTGTAAAACCTCTTACTCCCTAGGGTATGCCAACCAAACTTAGGGAAAATCTAGGAGGGTATACGCACTCGTATTCCTCCTAGCAACCCTTGCAAAAAAGAAAGACTTAAAACCTTTAACAAAGAGATGAAGTTGTTAGCACATAGAATTGTAGGGGTCAAAAAGAATCACTTTGGTTTTGTTTTTTAGTCACACCTTTGATCCTTACACCATTACCATGACATGTAACCTCTCAGTTGTACAAAATGTTCTCTTTGTCATCATCCATATGTTTAAATGTCACATTAAAGACAATTATATGTGTTGCCAACTCACTAGGAGAGTTCGCGGCATACTCATAAGTACCTCACACATTCAATTGTTATAATTGTAGTTAAAGAATCATGACAAAGAAGATCTTATTGTTTTCATAGCTTGTATTTTAAACAAATTCTCAGGGATTATGTCATAAAAGTTTCTAACAGCTTCCTCCAAGTGTGCAAATTGTGTTTGAGCTAGGTGCTACAAACTGGATGAAGAGGATAGTTGGAGGTTGGACAACTTGCAAACATCCATGTGCAAATTCAAATACATCATCATCAAGCCCAGGTCCACCAGGTGCTCCATGAGAGTTTTCGTGTTATTTGAAGATTGAGAGGAGGTCCTTTTACTGATGTATCTATTGGCGTTGTGAACTGTCAACTTTCTTGCTACTAGTTTTCAAAGTTCACCTAAAAGATGTTTTGAATCGTGCCCACTAGACCAGGCCACCTCTTGATCTATTTCATCTTCCCCACTTCTCAGAATTTACACGTTCCCATCAGTTTCACCTAGCGCTACGAACTGGCTAAACATGGTGTTGTGAACCCTTTGTTCCATCATTGTTGAAGCTTTTGTTTTCTGCATCTTTACAAGATCAACTTTTAAAGAGTGAATCTACACCCCTCTCACACTTGAAATATGTGGTTGATCAGATGTAAACCAGGTTTTAAGATTGCACATGTTGTTAACTGATATTTTCATTGATAAAAACCTTGTTTTGACAGAGAGTTCACTTTCACACACAAATTTTCATAACAAATGACATAAAGCATCCAAGCAGTGATTATACATGTTGGCCAAGGCTGCTACCAGGAGGAGCTCTAGAATCAAGAAATAAATATGTTCAGCCTTCAGATGTTACACCAAATTTTTTCAAGTTCTTGTTTTATACCTTTGACACATTTTTGGGTGATTACCATGTTTTGCCAACCATGATTATCATTTGGGTGTTGTATTTTAATCATTTTATTACCATCATAAGGATTACAACACTTCTGGATACTTGATATAAGTTTTGGGTTGATTAAAAACTTTGGTAAGGTGAAACAAGCTACTATAGGAAAGTTCGCAATGTCGGCACTGCGAACTGGTAATTACGACAGTTTGTAAGCAATTAGCACACAACAAAGGATTGTTTTGCTCATAACTTTTTAATGCCCATCTGGGTTCCTCTGAAATTTGGTGTGGAGGAAGAACATGACGTTTTTGAATTTCTGACAATAATTCAGCCTGACCCACTTCGTATTTTTGGAGAAAATATAAAAATATCACCTATAGGAAAGTTCGTAATGCATGTTGTCACAGGCGCTGCGAACTCTAACAGTCTGACAAATTTGAGCTATGGGAAGGTTTCCAATTGTCAGGGAAGGTTTGAATGGTGTCCTAGGAGTTAGTTGGACATGAGGGACATATGTTCCATCTCCAGATCAAGTAGAATGACATGTTTCAAAAGGCATTTATCACAATAGGCAAGATCCCGAAAAATAGGAATTTGTTAGGTTTTGGTTGGAATCTTTTGTAACAAGACACCTAAATGGAGGAGGATCCTATGTATCTCCTTGGTTTCGACCATGCTTCTACTCATCATTATATATCCCTTTGTCTAATATACAGTTTGATTGCCTTTTATCTGTAGGATGTTATGACTCCTTGCCCAATGGAATGCCTCTGTAGACAAGTTGTTTCCCTCTCCCTTTCTTTCCCGGTCTTGTTGATCCACCTACCCAAACCAATTTAATCCATTTATATTCTGATGGGTACTGAGCTTGCACTTACAACATTCTAAGTGTGACTATTAGTGCTAATAGAAGCAATGATGGAGGGTTTATCTAGCATACTCCTCCCTAGGGTTTCCACCAACAATAACCAAAGTAAGCAAGAAAATAATAGCATATACATATTTTTCCTTACCAAATCCAAGAAAATGAGATAACAAACCCTAGTTACCATGCAAAATTCATCCAAGATTCAAGAAAGCAAGCCTTTAGGGGGGTGCGCATGACTCCTCCTCATCCATTCACCAAAATACATTCACCAAGAGACATTCCACAAGAGAGAAACACCAAAATCACCAAGAGTAGCGAAAATTCCAGCCATGTACTTCTCACAATGGGAGAGTTATGTTATGAAATGAGATCTTACGATCTCTATTTATACAAAATATCTCCAAAATAGTTTGTCCACATAATATTAGGGTAAACCACAAGACTAGGGGTCAACAATCCTAATCTTGGCCCTTTTACAAATTAATATTAAACAATTCACTTAAAATTTACTTTTACACAAAAAGAAACCCTAATTCAAAGTGATGTCACCCCTTTAAGGGACGTTTCGACACTAGGAGCAAGTCATTGGTGTAGGGGTAGTGTAGTCAGGCTTCTCAAAGCCACATCATGTCAAGCATCCAAGTCACTTACTCCATGGTCAAAGCCTCATTCTCCTCAAAACTTCCACGTGTCAATGAGTGGTAAGCTCACCACCAAACCCTAGCCCCCATAGACGACGTCATGCTCTTAAAGATGACGTTTTTCCTCTACTAGGAAAAATGTTTGGCATGTAGGGGCTAGGTTATGTCGTGCAAGTCATCTTCTAGGCCTCTGAAGTTTCATCTCTCTCATCCAGCATGCGGGCCCTTAGCATCCACCTGTGGACTTCAAGCCTTATGGAAGCCCAATCTAGGCTTATTCCTCCAAATTGTCCACCAACTAGGTCCTGCAAAGACAAATAAGCATGCCCTCCAAGGATCTCAAATAAAAATATCATGATAAGTAAATCAAGTCAATAAATGAGCCACCTAAGTGTTACACGTCAAAATTACTCACTTTGATAGTGTCACAAGTGTCGTCATTACAAAGGTCGCAGGTGTCGCATTTTGCTCACAAGGTCGCAAGTGTCGCATGTTGCTCACAAGTGTCGCAAGTGTCAAAGAAAGCATGCTGCCATGATGCCTATGTCGTGCCTATAAAGACATGAGAAGGACACTTGAAACACCTCAAACATTTGATTTGGAAGAGGAGAAATGAGTCAGCAGGCTTGCAAACCTTTTGCCATCTGAAAGCATCTCAAAAACTGAGTTTTTGGAGGGGAGCACTCCCCCTTACACTATCTCGGAGCGCCAGCGCTCCCCCTTACACTTTCCTGGCCCTTTTGAGGGAGCGCTATAGATTTTGAAAGTGATGGCGCCTCCCTAAATCCTACTAGGGAGCGCTACAACGCTCTGATGGTCCTTTTGAGGGAGCGCTACCTATTATGGGCAGTAGTTAAGTGGTTGAGATGAATGGGGGAAGCATCTTTTCATTCTTGGAAGTCAATTGAGCTTGAATCCCTAGTCCAGCCATGATCCTAAGGCAGATCCTCAACTGAAGGAGGCAAATCCTCAACTTCCCCAAGGATATCTCAAGTGGTTAAAGCCCCTCCAAGGCTATATAAGCAAGCTTTCTAATGGTGAAAGGGGATTGAAAATGGAGAATTACACCAAACTTATGATCTCATAAGTGGTGCTGGAACAGAGCTGATTGGGGAAGAATCGCTAGCATGAAACCTATGATCTCATAGGAAACACACAGTCA
>SNQJ01S0025859.1:73359-88892 GCA_010110895.2 Picea sitchensis
TAAGAATATATATCAGCAATGAAATGGCACAATAAGCTGCTAAACAAGTGTTAGAAATCAAGTGAAAGATACAAGAGATAGACTAGATAAACACTAGCAAAACTCAAGATTAAAGACCAAGATACTAGCATGAAGAGATAAGGCTGTTGTAAACACTTTTTGTAGAAATATATATCAGCCTTATGGCTGTAACAATCAAATTATTACAACAAGAAAATCATCCTCTGAAACTCCTCCAAAATTTGCCAAACAATGCGCTAGACCAAGTAGTGTAAGTGTGCAAACTTTGGGCAATTTTCAGTAGTTGATTTGAGAGTTATTAAAGCAATTAGATTAGGGTTTCTATAGCCCTAATTGATGAAGATGCAATTTTGTAACAACAAAAATAACTACCCCTTAGAAGGTGACGCCCTAGTAGTTGAGAGGTGCTCTAAGCACAAGGAACACAACCCAAGTTGCAAAAAGTTAATATGGAAAGAAAATATGTTTCCCAATGTGATATTTTGTTTCTCCAATTCAAGAATACTACAGATTAGTGCCTTTGAAATTTGGGTTTTAAATCACAATGTATATCAACAACAACCCTAAGGGTGTAAACCCTTGTACTCCCTAGGGTATGCCAACCAAATTTTGGGAAAATCTAGGAGGGTATACACACTCATATTCCTCCTAGCAATCCTTGCAAAAAAGAAAGACTTAAAACCTTTAACAAAGAGATGGAGCGATGATGGAGGGTGTATCTAGCATACTCCTCCCTAGGGTTTCCACCAACAATAATCAAAGTAAGCAAGAAAATAATAGCATATGCAGATTTTTCCTTACCTAATCCAAGAAAATGAGAGACCAAACCCTAGTTACCATGCAACATTCATCCAAGAATCAAGAAAGCAAGCCTTTAGGGGGTGTGCATCACTCCTCCTCGTCCCTTCACCAAAAGACAGTCACCAAGAGACATTCCACAAGAGAGAAACACCAAAATCACCAAGAGTAGCGAAAATTCCAGCCACGTACTTCTCACAATGGGAGAGTTATGTTATGAAATGAGATCTTACGATCTCTATTTATACAAAATGTCTCCAAAATAGTTTTTCCACATAATATTAGGGTAAACAAGAAGACCAAGGGTAAAAAAACCTAATATTTCCCCTTTTACAAAATAATATTAAACAATTCACTTAAATTTACTTTTACACAAAAAGAAACCTAATTTAAAGTGATGTCACCCCTTTAGGGGACGTTTTGACACTAGGAGCAAGTCGTTGGTGTAGGAGGAAGGTAGTTAGGCTTCCCAAAGCCACATGTCAAGCATCCAAGTCACTTCCTTCATGGTCAAAGCCTCATTCTCATCAAAACATCCATGTTTCAATGAGTGGTAAGCTCACCACCAAACCCTAGCCCCCATAGATGACATCATGCTCCTAAAGATGACATTTTGCCTCTCCTAGGAAAAACATTTGGCATGTAGGGGCTAGGTTATGTTTTCCATGTCATCTTCTAGGCCTTCAAATTTTGATCTCTCTCATCCAACATGCGGACCCTTGGCATACACATGTGGGCTTCAAGCCCCATGGAAGCCCAAGCTAGGCTTGTTCATCCAAAACTGTCCACCAACTAGGTTCTGTAAAGACAAATAAGCATGCCCTCCAAGGATCTCAAGTCAAAATATCATGATAAGTAAATCAAGTCAATAAATGAGCCACCTAAGCATGTGCATCAAAGATTACCCCATCAAACAATTAAGTTCTCAAATACATTATGTGACATGCCAAGCTTGGATATGGGAGGGTTGAAAAGGTGTCCTATTGGGTAGATCTTTCCCTAGGCCAAGGATTGTTTCCAAGAGATCCCTCTCTAAGCCATGTAAAGTGGATGAAGTAGTTAAGGGTCAAGACTCAATGGGCATGGGGTTCATGACATACAAGGGGTTGTAGTGTCTCATTCATGGGTGTCTTTGTAGAGGGTGTGTGGCACCTTCGTTTGCAAATGCAATTTTTCCAAGCCCATCATTTTTTCCATTCTTTGTTTCTTTCATAATTTAAGGACAAGTTGAAGGCCATTGTCCTAGCGTGGTGTCCAGATAATGATAGTGTCACTCATAAACACCTAGTGTAAATGAGAAGGCTATCTCATGATGAGACCCCCTTTCTCTTAGCCATGCAACTGACAGCCATTACCATGGCTTGTTGACCAAATGATGGCAAATTCATAACACTAAATATCCATGATCATGATAGGTCGACTCRTGATGAGACCTCCTATCCTCCAACTAACCCTTTAAGTATTCTTAATCATTATTCTTGTGGGTCCCCCTTTTCTTACAGATAAGTGTTTCATTGTTTTCTTGGGGGATCCCTGGGCAAAGCATMTAAAAGGTTTATACATAGGATTTTATCTTTTACCCAACAACAATCCCTCTGGGCCTTCATCCCCTTCTTCCCATAGAATGAGGGACAACCCCTTCTTGGGTCAATACACCCTAAAATCCCAAGAGATAAGGAAATGGGGGGAAATAGTGATGGAAAGTGGTAAGTATGGTCGGGAACAATGTGATGGCTCTTTAAGGAAGTTCCTAGTAGCAAAGTCATTCCCAAGGAAAACCACTTACTAGGGCACAATGTCAACCACCAAGGTGAAACATGACAAAAGGCATAATGTCCAAGCATATGTCATGAAATCTAAAGCAGTGTAAGATACAACATACTCAAATGCCTCAAATATTGAAATGACACTTACCATAATACCTGATGTGGCGGATTCCATCTGAAAATCTACGACCTCTATGTTGGTGAGAAGGGTCTCCATTTGTGGAAAAGGAAACTTTTAGTCACGTAGTCTCTCGACACTCCATATCTGTAACCTGAGGGCCTCAAGACATAATCTCCTTAGTTATCCAACAAAATGGGTATAATAGGCCCTCGAAACCCTTTCTCCCTTCTTGCAGCTTCAACAAGGTCAAAATCAAGAGTCTAGGGCTAAAATCCTAAAGTGATAGAACTTTAGGTCTTTAAGAATCTAACCCTAACTAGGACCTGTTCACAAATTTTGGACAAAATTAAGCTTGTAAAAGGATGAAACACTTATGCTCCTCTTTTAGGGTTTCACCAAACAAAACGTCTACCATTAACAAGTAAAATTACCACGTAATATTGATAGCATGAAATAAAATTTTAAAAATTTCACTTACTTCACCAACATAGCATGAGATAAAACCCTAATTGTAGAAATTCCATCCAAAAAATCAACAAAGAGCATCCACAACTTGACCTTCCAAAGATAGCACATGAGAGAGAGAAGTCAATGACTAAAAAGGGAAAAAATTTCAGAAGTAATACACACAAACGATGAGGAATGAATGATGATAAAAGGAAATTAGAAGGTCCTCTATTTATATGAGGCCTTATTAACCAAATTTTCCACTTAAAATTGTCAACAACAAATTAGAAGAGGCTCGACCCCCTTCATTTTCCTTTACAATATGAAAAAATGAAAAATACATAAACTAAAACAAAAAAAATGGTGATGGCGTGCCTTGGAAGGGTGACATAGGGACGAAATTTGAGACGTCGAGCTTCAAAGAAGAGAATGTTGGGCCTCCAAAGGCCATGTGTCATTCTCTCATGTGCAAAAGTGTCATTCCATGTGTCTCCTCCTGTCAAACCACCTATTAAACCACATCATCCATCAAACCCTAGCCTCCAAGGTGACGTCAAGGGTCAGAGGGTGATGCCCTAGGCATCCAAAGGCCATGTCCAAGTACATAAGGTGATGTCATGTGTGGTCCATCGTCCTCCACCAAGAAATTTCCTGCAAAGACAAAAAATTACTCCCTCCAAGTGTCCACAAGTCATATGAATCATGCCAAGTAAGTCACAATTAATAAAAGAACCACCCAAACAAGTGCATCAAATTCCCCATTTTCAAATTAAAAAAATGCTCAAAGACCTTATAAATTTTTCCAAATTCAGGTATGGGAGGGGTGTCATGGTGCCATATTGGGTAGGCCAATCCCCAAATCAAGGAATGTTTCCCAAGAAGACCCTATATAGATCATGTAATGAGTGTGAGGTGGATTGGGTAAAGACTCTTGGGCATGGGGTTCTTGACATATTAAGGGCTCATATTGTCTCATTTATGGGTTCCTTTATTGAGTGTGTGTTGCATCCCATCTTTTGCAATGCAACATTTTTCCAAGCCCTTTATGTGCCTCTTTTTTATTTTTTATTTTTTATTTATTTATTTATTTATTTTTTAATTAAATCTGAACATTGAGTGTTATGTGTGTTAGCACTGAAAGTCACACTTTGACTGCTAAAGTGTAAGTTCAACACCCATCAATAGTTTTAAATATAAGTTTTTATGATAATGTGGCAAATGGAGAAAACTCAGTAAAACAATGTCAATCACAATAAGTCCCATAAATACATACAAGCAAATGGGGTTTTGAATAACTTTAGCCAAGGCTTTAGATAATAAAATGAGCAGGTGGGAGACTTAAGCAGAAGAATGAAACATGCCTATCATCTACAACAGGTAGTGACACACATGTAAGAATGGACCTCTGAAAACAATAACTTCTTATAATGAAAGGAATAAAACTATGATAGATTTTCATAAATACCACAATTGATCATCAATTGTAATAAAGCTACAAGTTAGTCTACTAAAACCTTCAATAGACTGTAACTAGAATCTAGATAGAAATGAGATGGAAAGAAAGGAAAAATACTTCTATAATCCAAAAGATCCCAAGTCTTGGTACATACAACCAGAAATATATTACTGTTGCATAAATTGTCTAAAAGTATGAGCCTCTATACATCCATTCGAACCTGAAAAATTAAATGAATATAAAAGGGTGGATCAACAAGAAAGAACAATAAAGAAAGGTAGGGAAGCAAATTGCAGATCATTAGGCTACACCATTGGGCAATGGATTCACACAAACACCTTGAAGTTAGAAGGCAGTTGAAGAGCATATCAGAAAAATGGATTATAAGATGGCAGATGGAAGAAAGGATAAGTCAACATAACATAGATTATCCATTGAACATAGATCCTCTATGAAAAACAAATGGGAAAGCTACTTGAATAAATACGATGAGTTATAGGCAATCACAACAAACCCTTTGTTGCTCAGGAATCTATAAATCAAATACAACCATTGATCCTCAAAAGCTACAATTCATTCAAGTAAGATAGAAATGAAAATGAACAAAAAAGAGAACACAATCTGATATAACTAAGAGGTGACATGTCATGGTAACGATGTAAGGATCAAAGGTGTGACTAAAAAACAAAACCACAATGATTCTTTTTTACCCCTACAATTCTATGTGCTAACATTTGGCTCCATAGGGGATGGCATGCTCCCATGTGAGCTACCAAGAACATGCAGTTCTAATGCCTTATCCATTCCATCTTTGTCCACAAAAACTGTATTCTTGAGAGCACCTCCACTCCTTATGAAAAATGAGAACATTCACACACTGAAAACAAAAACCATTGCAAATCAAATGCAAACTGAAGGTTGCATTCAAACTGAAAACCAAATGCTTGCATGGTAAACTTATTTATATACATTCTTACTCCCAACTGCTGAAAAACTGAACCTTCAAATATATACAAATTTCCTCAGTAACCATACAAATAACTTTGTGACTGGATGATATTCATCCTCATCTCGACAACTGAGCACTAAGTAACAATAGAGACATAATGACAACCACACATACTTCCTTGAAAAATTATACTTACAATCCAAGAACTTTGTTCTTATGATGACAACAGTTGAAAATATATTGCTGCAAAACATCTCCATATAGATAGCAACAAGATCTTGAAATCCATACAAAACTTGTTGTGGCTCATCAGAATTCCTCCTTGGTTGATTCAAGCATGGACTGGCTTGAAAACCGTTGCAATATATTTCCACTCTTTTCACCAATTTCCAATGAATATGGGTGAATATGAAATGGGATCTCAAGATCTATAGTTGGGACTAGCTCATTTTTTACATTTGTAATAATCAAGCTGAAAATGAGAGATGTCAACAAGTAGTGTATCAGAGACATGTCTATCTGCTTCAAGTCCATTTTCTTGTGAAGGCATATCATAATGAAGATCATTCAAAACCTCTTGATCATCATGAAAAGTACTTTCTCCTATGGAAAAATCTTCATCACAAGTATGCTTTTTGTGACAAGCAAAGTCTTTACAAAGTAAAGAAAACTCATCTCAACATTTTTCATAAAGATGTTCAGCAGAAAAATACTCACAAAAAAATTTAAAAGCAACATGAAAACATGTCAACGAGTTGATACTAGAAATTGGAAGAGATCGGCACCAATCACGAGCTATTCCCTCTAATGAGTACCTAAAAAGCTTGATCTGAACATCCTCATGCATGATCTGAAGTAGATGAATAAAATCATGGAAATCTAGCAAGTGTTCAGTTGGTACTTCCCAATATTCTCGTCTAAATATGGTTAGGCAACCTTCCCATTCATCTCTACTAGGCACTCGATTTGGAAAACCAACTATTTTGAAAAATCACAGAAAGCATACCTCTGAGCTAGGATCTTGTCCATTTCAAAACAATGGAGTCGCCAATAGATATCTGAACAGTGGAGTCACCATGGTGAAAGATAAGCAGTCTAAAAGTGTCTAGCTTCAATTCACCATCCAAAGCTAGATCTAATCATCATAGTTCACCCAGGGAAGGTGTCTTCATTGTCGTCCTCGACAACGAAACCAAAAATGTTAGCATTGAGAGTCACACTTAGGCTGTTGTAAGTGTAAGCTCAACAGCCATCAATAGGTTTAAAGATATTTTTTTATGATAATGTGGTGAATGGATAAAACTCAGTAAAACAGTGTCAATCACAATAAGTCCCATAAATACATACAAGCAAATGGGGTTTTGAATAACTTTAATCAAGGATTTAGATAATAAAATGAGCAGGTGGGAGACTTAAGAAGAAGAATGAAACATGCCTATCATCTACAATAGGTAGTGACACACATGTAAGAATGAACCTATGAAAACAAGAAATTCTTATAATCAAAGGAATAAAACTCTGATAGATTTGCACAAATACCACAACTGATCATCAATTGTAATAAAGATGCAAGTTAGTCCACTGAAACCTTCAATAGACTGTAATTAGAATCTAGAAAGAAATGAGATGGAAAGAAAGGAAAAATATTTCTATAATCCAAAATATCCCAAGCCTTGGTACATACAACCAAAAATATATTATTGTTGCATAAACAGTCTAAAAGTATGAGCCTCTATACATCCATTCAAACCCGAAAAATTAAATCAATATAAAAGGGTGGATCAACAAGAAAGAACAAGAAATAAAGGGAGAGTAGCAAACTACAGATCAGTAGGCTACACCATTGGGAAATGGAATCACACAAACACCATGAAGTGAGAAGGCAATTGAAGAGCATATCAAAAAAATGGATTATAAGATAACAGATGGAAGAAAGGATAAGTTAACATAAAGTAGATCATCCATTGAACATAGATCCTCTCTGCAAAACAAATGGGAAAGCTACTTGAATAAATACAATGAGTTATAGGCAATCACAATAAACCCTTTAATGCTCAGGAATCTATAAATCAAATACAACCATTGATCCTCAAAAGCTACAATTCATTCAAGTAAGATAGAAATGTAGATGAACAACGGAGGGAACACAATCTGATATAACTAAGAGGTGACATGTCATGGTAATGATGTAAGTATCAAAGGTGTGACTAAAAAAAAAACCAAAGTGATTATTTTTTACCCCTACAATTCTATGTGCTAAAAGTGTGCAATGGAAATGAAAGGAGCACCGTAATGCCACTTGAAGTTAGAGCACAATGGGTGCTATGTGCACTGGAAATAGAAGAACATTGCAATGCACTCCTCCATCAAGCAGGTCGTTTTTCTTTTTCTTTTTTTCTTTTAGAGTCCTTTACTTTTAAGAGAAGTGTTTCATGGCTCTTAGGACCTTAGGGAAAGCATCTAGAAGGATGGATTGTGGTCTTTGATTTTTACAATGCTAGTTGAAACACCTCTGGGCCTTCATCCCCTTCTTCCCATGAAATGAAGTACAAACCCTTCTCGGGGTCAATGAACCTGAAAACCAAAAGGTGAGGAAACATAGGGGAAGAAGTGTGGAGAGTGGTAAGTATGAGTGGGGAACGATAGAATGAACCTTCAATAAAACCCCCCAGTAGCAACCCTTTTCCCGAGGGTGACCAACTTACTAGGATACCATGCAAACCACCAAGGTGAAATTAGGCAAAAGATATAATTTCCAAGCAAACATTTCATAATCAAGAAAGGACTCTTTGCAACATGCTTAAATGCTTCAAATATTAAAGTGACACTTACCATGAGACTGAACTTATTACATCATAAAGCAAGGCCTGTGGTCTTTTGGGATCCAAACCAGTGTAGTGAACACTGCTCTACTATCGATGATGATGGTGAAGCATGGTGTAGAAGAGGGGCTCTATGGGTTATGATATGCATCTGACTCTTGGCACTCCATGTCTGCTACCTACGGGCCTCAAGACATCATCTCCTTAGTTACCCCTAGTTTAGGGGGTAATGTTATTGACAATGCCACACCCCCAACTGTACACCATCGAATGGTTGAGTCGGGGATGAGACTTTCACGTAAGCCAACAGTGTCATCTGTCCTAAGGCATCAAGCCCTTCAAAGATGAGGTATTATGTGATGTTTCCCCACTCAAAGTTTGTGATGTTATTTTAGGACAACCATATATGTGACAATATCATATTGTTTATTGGTCTCAACTACATAGTGTCATTGTTACTCTGGTGGGTCAGTTCTACAGGATACCATAGGTAGTTCCAACTATTTCCATTTCAATGATCTCAACAAAAAAATGACACAAAGTAATCTCTGAGACCGCAAAGTTTTCCCTCTTCACAATCCATTCAAAAGGTGAATATAAAGTCACTACGACCACCACAACCTTGCCCCAAGACATTTCTATATGAAAAAACAAGGTCAAGAAGATTGTAGAGGAGCACAAATATATTTTTTATTCACCTAATAGGTGCCTCTGTTACAAGGAAAATCTTTTTATGGCATGGGGTAAAACACAACAGACAGTATGACACACAGAATCAACTCTAATCCCAGATATGTTATATAAATGAAATGCCAATAAGACAAGGCCAAGAGCCTACCTCGTCCTAACGTTTGATTGAGACCATTGTTGAGCACACAACTCAAATATTTATGCATGCAACTTGTCCTCAACAACCAATATATGAAAGCATATGGTAACAATATACAATGTTAACATATAGATTAGCAAAATCCATTAACATACATGAAAAATATGCCCATGGAATAATAATTCAAATATTTGCAAGATATCAATTGGACGAGAAAAGAGTATTTCTATTAAAATGATCAACAAAAGTATATAGGTGACAAAATTTTGTAACGATACATATTGGAACCAAAAAACTAAGTCCCTCTAGCTGGGCCTCCACCACTTCAATCCTCCACCAAAGGAAAGCTCATATAAAGGAGACAATGAGATTGTCCATCACAAAGAAGGAAGAGATTGGGGGTTGAACAAAGGGTTCGGACTTTCAAGGACAAAGGGATGCAAACACAATTTGAAGTGAAATTTCTCCAGAGTATCTTTGCTCTCAAAGTTGAATTCTCTCCTCCAAGGCTTGGATATGGCTCAATTTATAGCCTTCAAATGGAACTGAAGGGCTGAATCAAAGTGTTTCCAGTATATGGAAGGTCAAGGATCATGGATCTCGTGACATGGCATGTAAACCCGACATAATTTTTAATTTTGAGCACCAAACTCGATGTACGCGGGTTGTAGTGGAGCAACATGCATATACACTTGTTGTCTAACTGATAGGGCGCGTATATGTGGAAAAATGTGCTTTTTTGCTCTGGAAGGTACAAAAGGGGACTTCAAGTCTACATAGGGAAATGGAAAGGCCATCCAAGCAAGTTGCATGGGGTGAGAAAAAATTTGTTGTAACAGATGCCCCCTAATGTGTGAGGTCATAGGAATATCTCCGATGGCCAAAATAAATTATAATCCCCCGAAATGGAGTAATGGAGACTCAGCTGAAAGTGCTAGTTACTCATGAGAATATTACAATCCATGATGACTTTGTACACATGGCTTCCAGTCTGAATTACACTGCAAATCCATGTGGATATATACAAAATAGTTGTTCATGGCCATGAATAGGTAATACAAAGCATGCATATGCCATAAGCTGTCATAGTCACGAACAAGGCATAGTGGAATCCCATCTTGAAATCAATCTGAAGATACTTTTATACAATGGAGTACAATCTGATCTCCGATGATCACTAAAATCATATAGGTATTGGTCCAATGAAAGACAACAATAGATTAGGAAAGCTACTACTATAAGCTGGAGGTCTTCTACACTATCCGCCGAAAGGTCCAAGTCTACATCATGTGAATAGAGGAGTTGAGGTCGAACACAATCAGACTTTGTCTAATTTCCAATCATTAAGGTATACCATTAACAAACAGAAGACAACCTATCGATAATGAAAGTAGGTATCAAGGCACCGAGTACATTCTACAAGTGTGAATAGGGGTGTTGAGGTCGAACACTTGAAGAATCCATCGATCATGAGACATTGATGTATTCCCAGCTATCGATGGCGGGAGAACTTGCCACTGATGATTGCAGGCCTTTAGGTAATCATAGAACTCTAGGCCTCATTTCCAAAATAGATGAGCTGAAGTCGATGGAAAGAGACCTGCTAAAAGGATAGCAATAAGGCATCTCTCACCAGTCAGCACGAGGTATAAAGCAATAGCTTGATGATTAAGAGGAGCTCGAACGAATAAGATGTTTTTATGAACCAACGACCTTCTGCGTCTCTCACATGCACTAGACACAAGTAGTGCATGAAAGAGACCCTCTGAATAACAACCAATAAGAAAAACTGCCAACAAAGGCGAGGAAACCACCAATAAGGCTAATGGAATCCAAGACATTGCACGAATCCCAATGTGTGAATATATTTCTTGTCGTCGAACACAAGGGAAACCCCCCAGTCAACAACTAATGAGGAGATGTCAACTGCTATGTTCAAGGTTACCTACCCATAATGAAAGTAGGACTAGGGTGCATGGTAGGACTACAACTTCATGTGACTTAGAGATATATTGAGCATATGACCGACATGCAAAGTCAATAATTATGATAAATGGTCGACACATGCTTATACACATCCTTTGAAGAAGAGCATGAGACATATGGATAACTCAGACATCATAGATTTGATGATAAAACTTTGTGATGCAAGAGGCATCAACGAACTCTCCACAGGGACTAAAAAGAATAACCATCCGGAGGAGTAAACTCTAAGTAACAAGATTAGCTTCCTAAGGTCATGCTAAACGCAAACTTCATATGATAGTGACTCAAAAGTTTGTGCTCTGTTCAAAGGTGACACGACTGTTGTCGATATGAGATAATACTCTTTTCCCGCCCATCTTTTTTTGTTTTTTCATAGGCAAATAAATGCTATGATACAAGAGTGGAAAAAAGTGTTGCGAGTAAGCAACTAGGTCCAAATAGTGGAACATACCTATGCTCAATGCAAGGAAGTGCATGGGGGCATGGACACTCGGGGGGATGGTTCCTCTTAGGGCACATGGTTTCAAGTTGCAAAGGATATAAAAAAGGCTATGCTTGGCTAGTGATGCAAATTGTTGAGGTATGAGGCTTATAATGAGAAAGCGTGAACCGACAATAGGCTCAATACAACAAGTAGGATGATGGAATGTGATTACACATTAACTCCAAAGAATGTCCTTTTTCGTAGATTTAGTCCCCTAGGCCCGAAAAAGTATAAAATAATACCCATGAGAACTCTTGTAGCCAATGTTGACTAGAGTATTCCTTTTTCGTAAGTAGTCTATTTGGTTCGGAAAAGGGTGAAACTTACACCAAATAGACGTCATTTCAAAACAATTTAACGAGTGTGAAAGAGGCAAGTTCACTCGACAATCTTTTCATTTTTTAGAGAGTCGAAAAAGAGCTTAACTAAGACTCAGGGGGAGTCCCATAGATAAAGTTCAGAATGCTTGTGAGTAAGAATATGGGGTTCAAACGCAAAGTCATATTGAAACTATAAGGAGCTCCCGGTCCTATGGAATAACTTTTGCATGGGCACCAAATAGAACAAAGGTTCTAACTAGGGTACCCATGCTTGGTAAGCCTCTACCACTTAATAACGACACTTCTAGTAGCAGTAGGAAGGTTTTGTATCACTAATAAATGGGCTCATACCTAGGGTGTATGGATCATGGTCATAGGATGATGCAATAGTGAAAAATGGAGTGACAACCTATCCTATATGTCGGTGAAAGAATACACCTTCTGAAGGGATGAACGGGTGGTATGATGCTGGAAACCACAAAAAATACTGGAAAAAACCACCAAAAACCAATTCTTTCCACTGTACTATTAGTCCACAAGGTCAAAAATTAGTACAAACTATATGAAGTGGGTAAAAACAATTCTACTAATAGTAAAAATAGACCATTTTACCATACCATTTGAGTTTTTTCACCCACATACTGCATTTTAGGCCATTTTCCCCATGATCTTCAAGTGTTAATTGTGGGAGCTACGATCAACGGAATCAACAACCGCTTGGACCAAGTAAGTGCTCATCCCCTTTACTTCAATTTCAATGGTTTGAATTTCAATTTTAGGCCCCATTTTTTTAGTATTAGAAGGCACAATATGTAAATTAGGGTGTACGCAGTTGATAGTTCATTGGGTCACGTATACGCCCCCATATACATGGGAAAAGAAAAGCCTGCACGTGTATATGCATCCCTATACGCGATTTTTACCATGTTAGCCCGCATACAAGTACGTGAACATTTTTTTGAAAGGATTTAACTCAAAAAATGTCTTTTCCTTTGCAGGACGGTGATTGAATGGAGGGAGAGGGAGCATGAAGAGATAGATGCAGCAATGGGAAGGGATTTAGGGGCCCAACAAGCTCTAAAAGGATGTGGCCTTTACAAATTTTGGGATCTCAAAGGGATGAGGGCTCAAGTGAGGTTACTTCGGATTCGGAGATAGAGGCCTTCAACCTCGATGGGAAACCATTGAGGATTGAAGTGGATAACATATATTTTATCACAAGATTGTCTCGCCGATGCGAGGTAGTGAATCTCAAGGCCCGAGGGGCTGGGGGTGGTATGACTATGGGGGAGTACATTTCCACCCACTGTGTTGCAGGCACAGACAAAGTAGGGAGCCAACTCCCAATCAAGGCGATCGATAACCTGAGCTTAAAGATAGTCACACTTGTTCTTACATGGATTTTGGGGTGGACCTCGTTGCACCAGGAATCAAGGCCACTCATGTTCTATGTGGTGGAGTTTCTACGACCCATTGTTTATGACTTGTGTACCTCACTGCTGACTAACATGAAGAGCCAGGTGACAGATTGTAAACAAGGGAAAAAAAGAAATTTTGGATTTGCATCCATTCTTTGTGGTTTTTTCTTTGAGCGGGTTCCAGGCTTGAGCCCTAGAGTAGAGATTACTCCACATGGATAGCGTGATCCAACCATGTCACGGTTGACTTATGTGATGAGGCGGCTAGGAGGTGGTAGGGTGCCAACCCCCTATAATGATGAGTTCTTTTTCTGGTGGCATCGACAGGTCATAGCCATTGACAACTACTCTTACGCTGGGATCGACTCCAGAGGGGATCCATATATTATTTTTCCACTAGGTTCCACCTATGGTGATATTGGTAAGAAATGTTTTTATATATTTCATTTTTTGTGTTTTTCAAAAAGAATAAAAAACGCAAATATTTTTGTATGGTATCAATTATTAACAATTGCTTTGTCACGCAGATATAGGTCCACAAAGGCCAGAGGAATTCCCACGACATTGACAAAGGAGCTAGGGAGATGAGCACACGGGAGGAGATGCGGAGAGAGTGCTGCAAAATGTGTAGGGGAACCTGTCTCGATTGACACATAGGATTCATATGGTTCAAGTGGAGGATATGCGAGAGGCTATGCAATGACAGGTGGTGGGTGTACCCCATGCGTGGGTGTGACTCTTCTGGCATCTCGCAAACATCATAGTGTGCTATCATGATATGATGCCATGGTCATATTATATACCGACCATATATGTATTTTGAGGGTGTGAGCCTAATTTTGTACTATGACGCCATATTTTTTGAAAAGATGAAATATAAAAAAATTCGGTCTTCGAATTTACTTATATATGTTACAATGTGTACATGCATGAATGTGTTTTCTTTGCTTAGTTATGTGACAAATGCCAATCTAAAATATGATTAGCATATGCATTAGATACATGATTAGAACTTATAGGTATGTGATTATAAGTAAGAAAATCAAAGTATCGCTCCAAAAGTTGTACTCGTAGGAATCATCGGAGTAGAGTAGGGTCTCACACATGGTAATTGTCATTTAACTGACATGCAACTAACTGGGAGTCCAGGTGAACCTATAAATACTGAACACCACGTGAAATGGCATCACATAATAGTTCTATAACAATGCTATACTCAACCACATTATTCGTCGATGGCTCCAGACGAACACCACCTGAAGGCACTAGTTAGCCCTCAGGTGAGTAAATGACCCAAGCAGCGGAAGCCATGTTCCACATATGACATCTGACACCGTTTGTGAATCCTATTTAAACCGAAGATTTCGTTGACATATGCCAACCAAGGGAAAACTTGATAAGAAATTCAATGACACAAAAAAAGATGTATATACACTAAGATACACTAGTATACAAAAGGTTGCGCCCAATCTTTGAGGGATTAATCGTAATACCTTTTGAGGTAGAGCCCATTTCTGGGCTCATCCAACATATTCCCTTCATAATCTTCCAATTCATAGGCTTATTTCTCTAAGACACGTCGCATGATATAAGGACCATGCCACATGGGGTTAAACTTTCCTGCCCCCAATGGTTCTTTGGATTGGTCATATAGGAGAACCAAGTCACCCTCAACATACTACTGAGTACAGACAAACCTATCATATTGAACCTTAAAATGTCATTTATTCGCTTCAATAGATGTAGAGGCATGTCAACGCTGCTCATCGAGATGCTCTAGGTGCACAAGGCGTTCTTCAAGATCAGATGTGTCAGGAAGGAGCTCAATTGCCAACTAGAGGGAAGGGATTTTGCATTCAATCGGAAGAATTGACTCCACGTCATGTACTAACTGAAAAGGAGAAAAACCGTTGGAAGTATTTACTGAGGTTTGATATGCCCAAAATGTAGGTAAAGCATCAGATGCCAAACATACTCACTCTGGTTGACAGTTTTTTGCAAGATGGTCTTGAGATATTTATTCACCGCCTCTACTTGTCCATTTGCCTAACTATAATAAGGGGAAGAATGATTGTGCTCAATCCCATTATGGTCACCAATTATGTTATGAGGAAAA
>SNQJ01S0025860.1:16954-77041 GCA_010110895.2 Picea sitchensis
CGGCTCGTCTTGCTGCCAACCTGCCCCCAACACTGACATGTGGCTCGTCCCGAGCCACCTAATCCTTCTGAGTTTCCTCGATCTTCTTGTTGGTCGTCTGGAACTTTTCCTTGAGCTCTACTACTTGTTTCTGCGCCTACGCAATCTTCTCCTTGATTGTGTCCACTACCTAGACTGCAACTTCGTCGTTGATCAATCCTGCACATTCTGCCTGGGTCTGTGCTATTTGTGTCTTAGCTTCCTCTACCTGTGCCAGGACTTTTTCTATCCTCTCCTGCAATGGTTCCATTTGAGCCTGACTCTCTTGTTTTTGGGTTTGCGCAGAGATTAGCTCTGCTTGCAATCTATTAATCTTCTGCGTCCTTTGACATGTTCTAGGAATGGTATTGTATTCTGCCACTACTAGATTTCTTGGATCGTTGTTCTAATTCTTTCTTCTTCCAAGTCCCATTTGTGGACCTGTTGGTCCTCCTCCAACCTGTTCCAAAGTTGCGTTGCCTTATAGAACAAGTCAGTTGTTGTGCTGACCTGCTGCTCTATCTCTTGTAGTTGCGTTGTTTCTTCTTGCTTCCTTTGCTCCTTCACTGCTAGTGTAGTGGTTGGTATTAGTTGTTCTCGGAGATTCTCGATCTCCTTCTGGTATTGATCAATTGCCTACACAATCTGATCAATATTTTCTACTGCCATGATTACCTCACTCTGCGCGGCCTGTGGAATCTTCTCATAAGTTCCTGCCACTTTCTACTCCAATCCTTTTATGTGCTCCATTTCCTCCTTGGTCTCAGATTTAGCCTTCTCATAGACTATTTCTAGCTCCCACTTCTTTGTTTCCTGCTTCAACTCGGTTAATTTTCTGCATGCGTGAGACTGTACCTCATGGTTTACACTCACCTACAACTTGTGTAATGCCCCTTATGGTATCCTTGTCAACACAACTTGAATTTGGCTTAAATCCTTCAAGGGTGTCTGCCCCACAATTTCGTCCATGCGCACTGGGGTTGATATGGAATGTTACATGTGGCTGGAATATCCCCTGGACTGACTCTCATTCTTTTTCTTGCACTTTTCCTTCTATCTGTGGTGTTGATGGCTTGATTCCCTTGTTGCTTGTTGTCGGTCCTTCCCTGATCTGCTTGATGAGTTGTCGCATGTCTGCCAACTCCTCTTGGATCTTGTCCCTGTGGCGTGTAGCATGGTCAAAGTCTTCAGCTAGACAATCCTGGACCATTTGGGCTATCATCTCCCCATCATCAGCCGTGATCATATACTTTGGAGGTGTTCTTTGTGCCTTTGATTTCTTGCGCGTGCCTCCTGTATGCGTGGTCGGCCTCTTGTTTGTCCCTGCTTCCTCTGGGTTGGGGCTTGCTTCAATCTCTTGCACACCCTCAGTCTATTTTGGCTATTCTTTGGTGGGTTGTGTACTCTCCTTCTTCCCCTTATGGGTCCCTGTATTCTTTGGCCCTTCGCATACCTGTGTTGTCTTGCCCTGGGCTATTCTTGGTCACTTGGGAATTTGGATTTTCGGAGGCTGTGTTTCTCCTTGCTCTGCCTCTTTTTCTATTGTTCTTTCCGGCACTTCCTGGGTGATGGTTGGAATCCTCCATTCGTCGAGCCATTCGTTGATGACCATGTCAATATCACACTCTGTGATGCAGTAGCACATCTATAGCCACTGTTTCTCTGGATTCTTCCTTTCCTGTATCCACATTGTGTGTCGTGTAGCCTGAAAATTGGCGATGTCTGCATATCGCGCGACAGCTTCTGGTGTGATTCTCCATATCTTTGAGATGGATTCCTGTAGGTCACGTAGGTATCCTTTGAAGATGGATCCGTTCATCCTTTTGTAACTACCGCTTGTCGTCAATTTTAGTAGTGAATACCTCTTTCCCTGGTTTGGTTTGGGTCTGGTACAAAAAGTTACATACCTTGGTTCCCTCCAGCCCATAAAGGCTATGAGCATGATCAAACATGAGTAGTGAAACTATGTCCCTAGGTCCTGCACATCCTTGCAGTCATCCAGGAACAAGTTCAAGAGGTACAGCACCCAGCTCATTGAGGTGCCTTTTGTGCACTGGGCTGCAACTGCAATAACTCCAGTTGGGACCTCCTCCCTGCGGCATTTTCTTAGCAGCTTGTAGGCTAAGACTTTCACGCCCAATTTTGTGGTTGCATCGTTGATCATCTTGATGATTATTCCTCTTGCCCCCCTGTCGGTGTCATACTTCTTCTTCATCTCTTCTGTTAGTGCCTTTTCCTTAGTTTTGTCATCCAGAAACAACGCAAGATCCATACCCTGAATTGGTAACCCTGTTATGTTCGCAACAAGCTCAACAGCTATGGGGATGGGCTTGTCCAACCATATATCCCCTCCATGTGTGACTGCTAGCAGTTGTTTGATGCATGCGGTTGCGTGTTGACCTCGGCCAAAATGTGGTAAGTCTAGCACACCTAAAATTCTCATTTTCTCCAGCCCAATTGCCCACTGGTATAACTGCTCAATCGGTTCACCAACCCGATTTGTGCCCGTAGTCTGGATAAAGACCCTCTTCTCAAGTTTTGGAAACTTGGCTTCATCTGCTACATCATGGTCATAGTATTTGAGCTTCCTGATATGACCCAGTAGCTCTGGTCCTACCTGTACCCCCTCTATTATGTGTGGTAGAACGATTTATGCTGTCGTTTTCTTGTGAGGTGACCTCGGTATTTGTATCTTTTCTTTCCGGTGTTGTGTTGGCTAGTTCAAAGTTCCAGCGGCTTCTGGTTTCTCCTTCATATACCATTCTAGCCAAGCCGAGACATATTCACCCATTTCCCTGGATAGGTGGTCTGAGATGGTCGTTTGAGACTCATCTAGAGCTACTATTTTTGTCGGATTTGGCACCCTACCATTAACTCTCGGAGCTGCTTCTGTATTCTTTGGTTGCACCTCCGTCAAGGTTTCTGCTTCTTGGTTTTGTGGCTCCTGCGCCGCTGCAGGTGTATCTACATTCGTGGCATCTTTTGTTGGTTGTTGAATTTCCTCCAGTATCAGTGTGGGTTGTATTGGTATCGTCTCTGGGGATGGGATTTCGTCGACGTTAACGATCTCCGACAACTGTTGTTCACCTTCTTTCGTCTGTCCTCGTGACCTAGTTTGAAATCTGGTTTTCCTGGCGGTCTGGCTTTCTTCTGCTTGCTTTGGTGGAGCCATGGCAGTGAATGTCAACTGTCTGCTGGCTTCGAATGGTCTTTGTGGTCTCCTTTAACTCTCTTTGTGTTCTTTAGCCTATGTCGCTCTCTATCCGTTCTCTCTTCGTGAATAGACTATGGGCTCTCGCGTTCGTGTGTTGTATGGCTTTCCCATGAAGCTTGGCAAGGACGCTTCCTTGGTTATGGGTTTAATGTGTCTTAACTACAGGTTCAATGCACTTCCAACGGTTTCGTACTTGCCATTACTCTGCCTTCATCTTATGTTGGCACGATTAACGTGGTGTCCCATCGGTCCTTTAATTTTTCCTAGTGTTGTCATGTCATCCTGCTTTTGTCGACTTTCCTTTTCCCACTTGTTTCCATTTGTATGTGACCGTTTTCCATCGTTGAATTTGTGCTTCTAACTTCGTGTAGCCTTTCTACCTCTGGCACACTACGCCCTCTTTTGTTTTGTTTCCTTTTTGTGCTTTTTCGATTTTTTTTATTTTTTTTTTAACTGCTTGGTGGGTGGTCGACTGTCCTTGTACAGCTTCAGTCGGCTCCCATTGATCATCCCTCTGAGTTCTGCGCCTGATAAATCTCTTAACTGTACAACTTCTCCATCTATGACAGATTGTACTTCGTATGGTCCTAAGCAATGCATTTTGAGCTTTCCTGGGTGTTGTAATGATTTGTTGTCATACATCAATACTGGATCTCCTTCCTTGAACGTTTTCTTCTTGATGTGTCTATTGTTGCCAAGCTTTGTCTCTTGCTTTCTGAACTTGTTGGTGGAATACCGCCAAGATTCAGTCTTCCTCCATGGTTAGTAATTGATTCAATCTCTCTTGTACTGCACCTCGTTCTGTCATTTGTGTGATTGTTGCTGCGTGCAAGCTTGGTACTAAAAATTCTAATGGCACCACTGCTTCTTGGCCATAAACTAGTTTAAATGGTGTGTTCCCCGTCAAATTTTTGCATGTAGTATTGTATGCCCATAATACTGCAGGTACTTTGAGGTCCCAGTCGTCCCTGTTGACGTTACAGATCTTTGTCAGTTCGTTCTCCATAATTTTTTTTAAGGCTTCCACTGTGCCATTTGCCTGTGGATGATATGGTGTGCTCTTCTGGTGATGGACTTCAAATTATTCAGTCATAGCGCTGATGGTACTGTTTATGAAGTGCATTCCTTGGTCTCTCATCAAAATTCTTGGGCACCCAAATCGAGTGATGACTTGTTCAAACAAAAAGTGCAATGTTGTTTCTGTGCTACAATCTTTTACTGGTGCGGCTTCTGCCCATCTTGTTAGGTATTCTGTCGTGATGATAATGTACCTTGCTCCTGTTCTTTTTGTTGGTGGGTTGATGGGTCCCACAAATTCTATTGCCCACTTGTCAAATGCCTGTAATGTTACTTGTGGTCATAATGGAATCTTGTCCCTTCTATTGGGTTTACCGACCCTTTGGAAGACATCGCATGTCTGACAATACTCCGTCGAGTCCCTATGAATCATCGGCCACCATAGTCCCCCGCACAATACCTTCTGCATGGTAGCTTTACCTGCATAATTCCCTCATGTTATTCCTTCATGGGCTTCTGCTAAAACGCGTGGTCTTTCATGCTCTAACACGTATCTTCACAAGATGTTATCTACACCCATTCTGTATAGGTGTCCTACAATTAGTTGATAGTCGGTCGCGCAGACTACCAGGTTTTTCTTCTGCGCAGTGTTGTATTCTTGCGGCGCGGTACCTGTACTCAAGTACTAAATGATGTCTATGAAGTATTCATCAATGATCTGCACTAAGAACAACTGTGCATCCGGAAAGTTGTCTTCTAAATTCATAGGT
Organism: Picea sitchensis; assembly: GCA_010110895.2. Taxonomy (NCBI): domain Eukaryota; kingdom Viridiplantae; phylum Streptophyta; class Pinopsida; order Pinales; family Pinaceae; genus Picea; species Picea sitchensis. The sequence continues at coordinate 21,974 of SNQJ01S0025860.1, forward strand.
TCTTCTCCATTTGTGACCCTTGACAGATGGTCAGGTCCTGCGTTCAGTTTTCCTGGCTTAACTATTACTTCAAAGTCAAATTCTTGGAATAGTAGTAACCATCGACAGATTCTCCCCGCCAACATTGGCTTGTTGACTAAATATTTCAGGGCTGAGTGTTCCGGGAACATATTAAAGTGGTTCCCCAATAAGTAATTTCTAAACTTTTGCAGTGCATAGACCATAGCTAGGCCTTCTCTTTCTGTCGTGTTATAGTTCTATTCTGAGTCTGATAAATTTTTGCTCGCAAATGCTATCGGGTGATCCAAGTCTCCCGCTCTTGGTTGCGCCAAGATAGCTCCAAGTGCTATCGTTGATGCGTCTACATGGACGTGGAATTTCTTCTCCCAGTCTGGAAATACTAATATCGGCGCAGTGACCATATTTTCCTTCAAGGTATCCAGACCATGTTGGCACTCGTCGTTCCACTGAAACTTTATATCCTTTCTTAGTCGCTTTTCCATTGGTGCAATGATCTGTGCATATCCTTTGATAAATTTCCTGTACTATCCTGTGTGTCCCAACGTCGCTCTTAGCTGATGAACTGTTTTTGGTGCTAGCAAGTTAACAATTACTGCGATTTTTGTAGGATCTACTATCAAACCTTGTTTGCATACTATATGGCCCAATAGTGTCCCAAACGGTGTTCCGAACATGCATTTTTTTATGTTCAGTGATATCTGGCACTGTCTACATCTTTCTAACATCAGCCATAAAACTTCCACATGGTTTTTTAAGAGACTATAGACTGTCCAATCATCCAGGTATACTTCAAGAAACTGCTGGATGAATTCTTTAAACGCTACGATGACCACTCTCAAGAATATTGTTGGTGCATTCTTCAGTTCAAACGGCATGATTGTGTACTGATAAGATCCCAATTCCATTGCAAACATGGTCTTATATCTATCCTCCTGTGTTATCTTAATCTGATGGTAGGTTGAGAATCCATCAGTGAATGAGTAAGCTCTGTGTCCTCCCACATTCTCTAACACTTCATCTGTGAATGGTGTAGGGAACGGGTCATGTAGGCATGCATCATTCAACTTTCTCAACTCGATGCATATCCTGATCCCTCCTTGTTTCTTGTCCTGTACAACCATTGGGCTTATCCATTCTGACTCTTCAACCGGTTCTATGATGCCAGCTTCGAGCATCCTGTCGATCTCCATTTTGACTTTATGTTTATATATTGGGTTCAATCTGTAAGGTCGTTGTCTAATCGATCTCGCTTCTGGTATGAGTGGTATCTTCATTTCTCCTAGCTCTCTGGCTATACCCTTCATCTCTGTAAATGTTGTGGGAAACAGGTCACTGTATTCGCATAGCAACTCTGTTATGCTTTCTACAGTCTTCTCATCCTAGTAATCTCTAATGCTGGCAATTTTCGGATGCTCGAATATCCCAATGTTGACTTTCTTTACTTTGATCAGCGCGGAAATGAATTATGATTCTATGGGTGGTCCTTCCACATTTGGTTCACCTTCTACTTCTTCCATCTGAATATCGCGCAAATCGTCTTCATCTGGTGCTTCTTCTTGTACGTGGTAACAAGACAGTAGTTCCTTAACTGTCTATTTATTCCGTTGTTTCTCTTTTGTTATCAGTTCTACTTCTGGTTCCTTGATAAATATTACTCCTCTTATATGTTTAAGGTTTGCATCTATGTTGGGGTTATCATGTTCAAATGAGAAAGTGATTGAAAAATTATGTTGCATTGTCTTCCAGGTCGCAGTTCCCTTGTGCAATTCCTGGTTTGTATACCAATTCGCTGGTATGCCCTCTAGAGTGTGTACGAAATGATGAGGCCATTCCTCTGTGGGTGTCAATTTCCACAGCATTCTACACTTCTCCAAGTGTTTTGTTGGTGCCCCTTGTCCATCGTACCTCTGATGTTTGTTGTTTTTCTATTCTACGTCGAACCTTATGTGTAGTAACCGCTTACATTGGTACCAGTCTGTGATTGTCTCTTTGTGTGCGCCCCACCATCTTGTCGGTGTGGCCTTGAGTGTTAGATCAAGTGCTAGTAGTCTCTGATTTTCTAACACTGCATCTTCATACTCCATTAGGAATGTTTCCAAATCGTTGATTCCATGGAAACTAGGTGGTTCTCTTACTTTTGTGCCTACCCATCGTACAACGCGATCTATTCTTGCACATCTCCTTGTGGATACTTTGCGTAGCCTCTACTACCAGTTTTCTAAACCGGTGCATGAATCTGTTGCACATGAAGTAATGCTTCACCAACTGAGTACCCCATCTGCAGTTGGGTTTACGTAATCATCATCACGCGTAGTTGTTCTGTACAACTGGCCAATTTCCTCTAGGTCTAGGCAAGTAGGTTCTACAAACCTCTCCCCTTCTGATGGGTCTAATGGCGCGTTAACCCTGTATTCTCCTGACTCAAATGTCATTTTCCTGGTTTTCAAGTTGATTATTGCCTGGTTGTCAAACACCCAATCCAGACCAAGAAATGTTGGGTAAGGTGTTGTACTGTCTACTATTTCAATGACTTCAAAATCTTCTTTAGTGCGAACTCCATCAAGATCTATTGTCACTCCTTTCAGTCTACCGATTGGTAAGACTCTGTGTTAGTTTGCTAATTTCTGTTGAACATGTGAATATCCTAGTGTGCGCTCGCCCATGCATTGTCATGTCTTCTTTGGTAATACATTCACTTCAAATCCTAGATCCAGTATGATGTCTCCCATATTGAAATCTCTAATGTTTGCATTCAGTCTAAACTCCCTACTCGTTCTTCTTCTTGTATGTAGGTGATTGACAGTTTTTTGTTCTAGTTTTCCTTCTGAATCAATGCTACATTTTTCTAGCATACTTTGCAATCTTTTCACAGCTGATGGGTCATTTAGTACCTTTACACATGATTGCAAAAAGCCTTTGATTGTACTTACTTGTCCCATGGACTGCATTTCATTGGTATGATCCAACAATGGCGGCATCTAGTATTCTGGTGCTTCTTTGTTTTGTTGTGCAGTTGAAATTGACGGCATGTCTTCCTTCTAAAATTCTTGTTGGGCTTGCTTGAATATCTCCTTCTCCTTCTGTGCGTCGAACTGCTTTTTTGGTTCGGTGTTCTTCTTCACCCACCGATTTTGTTCTGGTTCTTGTCGAGTTGCGTCGTTTCCTGTTCTCTCTCCTCCATGAGTGACTATGTTGATGTTATGTCCTTCATCCCTCGCTTCGGCTGAAACCCATTGAAGATTTTGATTGTTCTGGTTCCTCTTTTCCTAAATCTTTACTAATAATGTTGGACATTCTTTTGTGTCATGATCCGATGCACGATAATACATACAAGTCATTGGTGGTAGGGTACATTCTCTTGCATAATTTCCCGGTTGTTGACAATTGTGACATACCACTGGTCCTCTACCTTGGTTGAAACCTCCTCTGGCTCATCCTCCACCTCTATAGCCTGCTCGATCACCTCTTAACGCGTTATATTGAGGCGCCTGATTATATTGTGCGATATTGTACTGAGGTTGTGCGGTGTTGTACTGCGGTTGTGCGTTGTTATATGGTTGTTGCTCAATGTTGTATGGAGCTGGAACCTAATTGAACTATGGTGTGGCTTGCCCAGTCATCATTTCAACCTATACTTTATAGGCATCTGATGTCCTTTCTCACATCAGCTCCATAGTTCTACAATATTTATCGTCGTGGCCTACTGACTTACAAAAGGTGCAATATGAACTTTTTGGGACTATCTGGTATTTTTGCATCATCATGCAGTGATAAGGATCGTGACCCGATTTCTTACAGATTTCGCACCATAATCCTCCTGTTGGTAATGGATTCAGCATTCATGTTGCCATATATTGCACGAATGTTGGACATTCGTTTTTATGGTGTCCTTTCATCTTACATGTGGTACACCAAATGGCTTCTCATTTGTCCTTACTCTTGTTCTGGTTCAGTTGAAACGTTAAATTCTTCAAATCCTCCTTCAACTCTTCAATAGTTGGGTTCGTCTGTTGATACTAGTTTTCTTCCAATTGCAAGGTTGTCTGCAGTGCCTCTACCTCCGTCTGAAACTTTTGTTGTCGCAATGGGTATTTTAAGTGTGGCAATAGTGAATTGACAAACAGGTGCCGATGTTGCATATCGGTCATGAGATATTTCAATTTTCCCTTCACTCACTTGAATCTCTGATCGATCTCCCATACAGGCTCTCTTGGTTTCTGTCTTATTTCGATCATCTCATTCATGTACTGATCCTCTGAACTTGGCTTCTGGAACTCATTCATCAGTAACTTCTTAATGTCTGTCAGTGTCCTTGTCATCCCAGGGGCACTATTTGTGCCTAAACTCATATACCAATCTAGTGCGTGGTCTCTTAGCGTGATCGCTAACTGTGCAAGTTTGGTATCTTCATCAGTGATCTGTTTCGCTACCCAGATCTTTGCACAACTGAACAAATGCTTCTTAGTGTCTTCTGCTGCTTCTCCTCAAAATTATGGTAACCTGATGGTGGGATCGTGTCCTACCATCCTGAATGTTGAACTACTACCTCCTCCGCGTGGTGTAGATACTTGACTAGTGCTACCTGAACTAGCTTCTCCAGTTGTTGTTCCTTGTGTAGATGTACTTCCTGCTATCTGACTGCTTCTGAACTTTGGTTGTCTAAACGATGGTGTTCTCTTTGGTGTCTTAGTCGCACATGGATTTATGGGTTCCACACTGACATTAATATGGATAGGATGGTTGCCTTCTCCTCTTTCTCTTGGACCTCTCCTCTTCCTCTCGTATGTTGCGCGCAGGATTTCCTCAATCTACTCCACAACCCAGAGATCCTCTACCTCTTCCTCATCACTCGCCAAGCCTTCCCTCATGGCTATGGCTCTCTTCTTGGTATTCACCTTGTATTGGTAGGGTACTCCACTATGTGTCTTTCCCATTGATGCCAAGATCCACTTGATTGGTCGTCGTCCATCATGATCGAGTCCAAGGGTTTCTCCTTCTTGCCCTTATCCTTTCTTCCTTCCATTTCTCCTCTTTCTGTCAGTGCTTCCCCCCTTCCCCCATGCACGCAGGGTAGTTTAGTTGTCTAACCCCATCGTCATTATATATTTGTTATATAGCAGTATCTTAATTGAAGTATACAAGGATCGAATGTACCTTCCTTGAGGTCCGCATAGAAATTCTTGCTCTGTTGTGTTGTACAACTTCGTTTTGTCGACTGCAAACTCTGTTATAAACCCTGCCACAATATTGTCAAGCCAAAAGTCTACTACATGGGTAAACTTGTTGTTCACCTGTTGTAACTGCTCAATCTGTACTGGCATCCACTCTAACTATCGAACCCGGTTCATTGCATGGTTATCCTTCAACCTTAGTATCCACTCCTGCAATAAGTGTGGAAAATCGCAGAAAAAAGACTTCGTGCAAATCAGTAAACATGTATTTGTCCAGATATTTGCGGGGTGTTATTCTAGGGTTTCTATTGTCTTTCTGTGCAAATTCTAGCTCTTTTGTTCTCAACCAGCTTTCGATCTCTGCTTTTGTGGGATTCCACGGTCTCAACATTCCCTTCTAATGGCTCATTGCTTTCTTCTTTTCGACGCTCTTTTCTCGCTCAAACTTTCTCATCTACTCAATCCTTCTATGTTCCTTCCAACGACAACGGAACCATTTGTTAGCTTATCCTTCCTCTATTCTACTTTGAGCTTCTTATTGACCCAGGGTTCATGTCATTCGGGTTTCCAACAAAGCCTCTAAAAGTATTGGTCCTCCTGGTAAACTAGAAGGCAACACAGCGCACAGGATGTGCTACGCAGTCTCATCCGAGATAGATTTAATGGGTGGTTGTAAGACTCAGGTGTTTACAGCCTAGGATTGAGTATGAGATATGAATGTTAACCATTGAACCATTATTAGAACTGGCAGATGCAACCTACTGTTATTCACGACTATGTTGTAAATCCAATAGCACATTCCCTTAATATTGCAACAACATTTAAACATGCAACATAATAACTCATTCATTCAACATAATAATAACCGGTAGGGATAGGAAAGAAATATATTCATTCATAACACAACACATATATTACTGTGGTTCACCCCCTCCTGGGCTACGTCCACAAAGATTTGGCTCTTGGCTCTTTTATTATGATAGTTATGCATCTACAACATCGCACGCTTACAACTCTTCTCAGTCGGGTAAGATCTATATGAGACGAACTAGATCGCACCAGGCTCCTCAAACTGCGATCTAATCCTCAAGATATACCTTCCCTTGTCGCCTCTAGCTCAACATCTTACAAAATAGTTCATACAGCAAAATATAAACCTGAATACTGACTAATTCAGAACAACTACAAAATCTGTGAACCCTCTATAATACCTCAGTATCAGTATTTATACCTCTTTGGCTCTTCAACCATTACAATACATTACCAAAACCCTAACCCTACTGACATTAGGTATTCCTCCCATGTGTGTGTGTTGTTCTTCCTTCCAGTTGTTACCTTCCTTGCATGCGTGCGTGATTTGCTTCCTTCCAGCTGTCACTTTCTTTCTGCATGCTTTCTTTCCTAAAATCATCTTTCTTTTTCGCCTCGTCCTACTACCAACAAGCTCCCTGACGTATTTAGATTGATTGAACTCCAGTTCTCACATAAGAACAAAGGAGTGAGGCAAATCAGGCCAGGATGCCTATTAGAAATTACAAAGACAAATTCAGTCGCTAGGCATATACTGAAGTCGGGTTCGAGTTTAAATCACAGGTGTTGTTGCAGATAAATATAGCGGGAATTTGAAGTAAGGAAAAATTTGAATCTCACTCTCATTCTGTAGCATTCTTTAGAGAAATTTTCTTTGGAAATATGGGGGGATCAGCGAATAGAAATGAGCCCAACAACATTGAAAATATTAGGAAAAATCCAGTCGTCATGAGGATATTCGAGCAGGCTGGATGGCTACAGTTTTTAGAAAAATTTCAAGGTTTTGATCTTGATCTTACCATAGCTCAGATTTTTAATGGAAAACAAGCTACTATTAGGGGACTAGATATCCCTATGTCTAAGGAATCCGTGAGTAGAATCATAAGGCTACCGCTACAAGGGGAACGATGGTATAAAGAATTTAAAATAGCTCCTGACAGTTGGGCTCCATTTCTCAAAATATCATCTCCACTGCCTGATTTGAGGAGGGGTATATCCAGAGAAGCCTTATGTTACCCCTGGGATGAGGTAGTCTTTCATTTATATAAGTTCATCACTTGTGAAGGATGGTATAGTCTGGTTTACCATTACCATATTCGACTTTTGATGCACCTGGTGGGGGGAAAACCAATGAACATGCCTTATTTTCTAGATAAAAGATTGACATAATTAATGAATGAGCGTAATACAATGACAAATAATTAAAAGATATATTTTTACCTCGTCATTTTGGCATCGTTTCTCGGAGGCACTCAAGGAATTAGGACTTTTGCCTTAGGATCACTGTAGGAGCAATATCAGGCTGAAGGGAGACCCCTAGGGAGTTGAAAACTACCCTTCGATATTCCTTGCCTAGGATATTGTGCTTAGCAATCATCACAAGATGTGTGACTTGAGGCACTAGGAAACCTCTTGGACGTGGTGCAGGGACCACCCGTGACACTAATAACCAGGCCAATAAAGTGGTGAAAAACGTGACCCTCTAAAAACCCCTAGTACTGACCACTACTCAAAAGTATCATCCAACAATCTAGAAGAGTCGCCTGAAATAGACTCTACTGTTGGTTTATTCATAGAACCTCCTTCCTATGAATCTCCCCAAGACCAAGATCATCCCATTAAAGGATTTGAGTAAAAAAAAACACAGTAATCCTATAGAGGAACCAGAAAACTCTGTTGCCTCAGAAGAATCCTTATGGGGGGAAAAGTCTCCAAACATGGGAGAGGAAATGGAAAAATTAAAACAGAAAGAACCTATCACGTTTGAATTTCCTATTCAAGAATCCGAGGGTATACTTCAAATGCAAAACATTTTTCCCTCTGCTCTGCCAAATTTTTTGTGGTTTTCCTAGTGAGGACCCGAACACCTTCCTCTTTGAGTTTGATGTCCTTTGCCGAAGCTATGACTATTATTCTGATGCCCATAAACTTAAACTATTTCTCGACACCTTAAAAGAAGCATCTCTTCACTGGTTCATGAGACTCGAAGGAAATTCTATAAGGACCTAGGATGAAATGAAGCAGATATTTCTCAAGAAGTACCAGGATTACTGCAAAGTAAGGAACTTACGAGAAGAAATTTTTAGGATGACACAAAAGGAAGAAGAAACCCTTGAAGACCATGTAAAGAGGTTTCAATATAACTTACAAAGGACTAAGCAAAACACACTTGATCCGAAAACATTATGTATTATCTTTCTCAGAGGAATCAAGGATGATTGTATGGATGCATTAAATCTCATGGGGGTCGGGGATATCTCCCAGATGACCTATGATGATATCTGTGAACTGTATAAACGTTATTCACAAGGTATTACTAAGTCTGGGAAAGGCCCTCGGGATCTAGTCTCTAGGGTCACAAAATAGTCAGGAGGAGGAGTTACCAGAACCGAAATAGGAAACATGTTGGACAATTTTAAAACCGATATCCTTAGTTCGCTTAGCTCCCAATTGGATACTTTCCAAGCAAATAAAAAGAAAGAAGAAGTTGACCTAGCATTATCTGTCTTCTGTTCTAGATGTCAAAAAAAACACCCTTTAAGGGAGTGTCCTTTAGATAACATAGAAATATGTGGTATTTGCGAACAAAATCACGATACTAAGAGTTGCCCTTCCCTGCCTGAACTAAAAGCAGTCTACCAAGGGGCCACTAGGGAAATGGAAAAAATATGTTTTGTGGCCCAAAAATGACCATGGTCTCCCAAGGCACCAGGCATGACACAAGAGAAATCCCAATTTCCTCCATACTATACTCAGTATCAATATCCACGGCAAAATTGGTATGCTTCCATGCCTTGGCAACAATGGAAACCCCAAATGCAGAACTAGCCTTGGAAACAAGGCTGGAGAGGGCCTAATCTTCAACAATCCACTCCTCAAACACACCCTCCAAATCAACATCAACAACAACTACAATTACCATCCAACCAACCTCCTTCGTGACCTATGCAATTGCGGGCCCAACCAATACCAAATCCAAATAATAAAGTAGTTCAGCGTGCTTGCAATGCTAAACTACCCTTATTTCCCACATATGCCATTTCTTCTAAGAAATTTCAAAACATACATCTACAATCGGGAAGAGTGGTACAGGATCAAACCTCACCCATCATTCAAGAACATGATGATGAGGAAAATCCCCCCTTGCTAGGGGGATTTTTTACAGTAACATTTTTGCATAAGCAGCAAGAGAGAACAAGGAAAAAAGAAGTGCACTGGAGCTAGAGGGAGAATTTTGGTGAATTTTTGGAGTTGTTGAAGACTAAAGAAGTAGGTTTTCAAGCTTGCAGAAGAAGCAAGTTGTCAGGCATGAAGAGTGAACTCATGTGTGAGTTGCACTGTAACAGCAAGTGATTGTTGTGGTTTTACTTGTAGTTTTCCTAACAGTGAGTTCCCTTGAGTTCCCAATAGTGAGATATGTGGTTTTTTTTCCAGAGAGACCCTGATAAATGAATGGGATGCCCAATGGACTAAGAGCGGTGAAGGGGTACATTCCTTGAGTTGGGCAGGTCAAAATGAAGAGAACTGGGGGAAATCGAGATAGTTGTAAGAGAATACTAGTGGGTTATGGGATATTTGAGTTATGAGTGGATTGTGAGAGACAACCTCTTTTATGGATTCCTATCCCCAACTCGGGGGTGACTTGTTGATGAGATATGGAACAACAAGTCTATGGTTGGGTGAAATGTTCGTCCCAAGCAACTAGTTACACAATTGTTTTAAAAGATAAGTGTTTTATCTATTTTATGAGTTATATTATGAGNGTTGTGCATTAACTATGTGTATGAGATTCCTTTATAAGTTGTTGTGATGAATTTAGTAGTTGCATTCAGGTTTGTTTAAAACGTTGTATATGTGCCCCGTATGGGGTGACACGCGGCGAAGGAGTGACAGCAGGCTTCACACTTAGCCTGGGATTAAATGTTGAAGGCCGCCACCATTGCACCCGCATTAACGATGCAGGACAGCCATAACAGTAGTTCAGAGATGGGAGGACTCCTCCCTCGAGTGACCATTTACGAGCTTGGTGTACTCAGCAAGTTTGAGGTTAAAGGCGGTTATGGGTTCTCGAAGTCTGGTTATTCGCTTTCTTTCGCTCCGGCCTCGGCTCTGCTCCTCGTCTGGAGGCTCTGGTGTAGTTCCATGCTCCTTGCTCCTTGGTTCACCATCCTTTCGTGGAGCATTGGCACGGATCCTCCTACTTATGCTCTAAATTGGCTTCCGCCCTCGTCCTGGCCTTCGTGTTTTTCTCGGCGAGCGCTCTGCAATCTTACTTACCCCCAGGATAATATGACTAGGAAACGAGGAATGCCTCGCCGTGGTTCTGCTTGGAACGCCCACAAGGCGCAGCGGCGGCGTAAAGAGCATTTTGAACGTGCTCTGTTCATGGCTACTTCACTGCTTAGAAAGAAGGCTCAGGCAAAGGAAAAGGCTCTGCTCTCCACCATTGCCGAAAAGGAAGCTGGCCGCAGCAGTGCGGACACCGTTAAGCTGGAGGACGGCACTGAGGATTTGTATCCGGCGTGTATTGTAGAGGAGGACCCGACTTTGGAGGACCTGACAACAATGGAGGCGCCCTGCGAAACAGTGAGGTCTGGCAGAGAGGAAAACAAACCCAATTCGGGTTTGGATGCCGATTTTCCTAGTTTTATTGTGGAAGAGGTTCCCTGGCAGGACCTGGAAGCGGCGTTGGATGTGGATAAAATGTGCCTGATGGGAAAGGAAGCGAAGGATGGTGCGAAGAGAAGGACACTCGACGACGAGGGTGGTGAACTGCATGGCTTTCTCCTCTGTGAGGAGCACCTGTCCCTGGTGTTCGAGCTCCGAGGCCACATGTCTGATCTGGAGCATCGTGCCCTCCTCATGGGCCAACGCCTGGACATGCTTCTCGATGCTTACTCTAGTGCTCCAGTTCGGCGAAAGTGCCCCCTCTGCGCGCAGTCTTTTTCCATCCTGGCTGGGTCCACGTGGAAGACAGATGATGGCGACAGGTCACTAATTACCTAGGTTTTTTATGTTCTCTGGCTCTTTAGTTTTTATGCTACTGTTTTATGCTCTTTTAAACTTTAGGCACCTGTCCTGGTTTCCTCCGGGCAGGACAGATGCCACTAGTTTACAGTTGTTTTTTGCTATGCACCTATGCTGGTTTCCGGTTTCCGGCAGCATTTTGGGTGACTCGGACTCTTGACTCTGTATATCTTGTTACAGTTTTTTGATAATATAATATAGCAGGCTCCCCCTTTTTTACTTAAAAAAAAAAAAATGTTGTAGATGCATTTAATTACCGATTTTCGGAAATGGTTAATCTGTATAATTTAGTAGTTGGTAAGCTACAAGAGTTTGTTTGGAAGAATATTTTATTTTTATGTGTATTTCACATAATAATATTCCTCAGTTAAGTTGGGGGACATTACATTGGTGACTTCCCAAGTTAGTAATGAGTACTTAAATGGTATCTTTTCTTTCAAATTTCACTTTGATATGTGACAGGGGGAAGTATTGTAATGGTGAAATTATATATGTATTTATTGTTGTCCCACTGGGTATGAGTCAGTGAGTTCATCAAAGATTTCATAGCAAAGACTCGACAATGTGTTCAGCATGTCCATGTGGCTCGATGGCAGGACAAGAAATGTGGCTCGATGGTGAAATGTTCGTCCCAAGCAAATAGTTACACAATTGTTTTAAAAGATAAGTGTTTTATCTATTTTCTGAGTTATATTATGAGTTTTAATTGTTCTGCATTAACTATGTGTATGAGAATCCTTTATAAGTTGTTGTGATGAATTTAGTAGTTGCATTCATGTTTGTTTAAAAAGTTGTAGATGCATTTAATCACTGATTTTCAGAAATGGTTAATCTGTATGGCCGGGGGGAAGTTTTTTATAGTCACATTTTTGCATGAGCAACAAGAGAGAACAAGGAAAAAAGAAGTGCACTAGAGCTGGAGGGATAATTCTGGTGAATTTTTGGAGCTGTTGAAGACTGAAGAAGTAGGTTGTCAAACTTGCAGAAGAAGCAGGTTGTCAAGCTTGCAGAAGAAGCAGGTTGTCAACCATGAAGAGTAAACTCATGTGTGAGTTGCACTGTAACAAAAAGTGATTGTTGTGATTTTACTTGTAGTTTTCTTAACAGTGAGTTCCCTTGAGTTCCCAATAGTGAGATCCGTGGTTATTTTTTCCAGAGAGACCCTAATAAATGAATGGGATGCCCAATGGACTGAGAGCGGTGAAGGGTTACATTCCTTGATTTGGGCAGGTCAAAAGGAAGAGAATTGGTGGAAATCGAGATAGTTGTAGGAGAATACTAGTGGGTTATGGGATATTTGAGTTGTGAGTGGATTGTGAGAGACACCCTCTTTTATGGATTCCTATCCAGCTCGAGGGTGACTTGTTGTTGAGATATGGAACAACAAGTCTATGGTTGGGTGAAATGTTCGTCCCAAGCAACTAGTTACACAATTGTTTTAAAAGATAAGTGTTTTATCTATTTTATGAGTTATATTATGAGGTTTAATTGTTGTGCATTAACTATGTGTATGAGAATCCTTTATAAGTTGTTGTGATGAATTTAGTAGTTGCATTCATGTTTGTTTAAAATGTTGTAGATGCATTTAATTACCGGTTTTCGGAAATGGTTAATCTGTATAATTTAGTAGTTGGTAAGCTACAAGAGTTTGTTTAGAAGAATATTTTATTTTTATGTGTATTTCACATAGTAATATTCCTCAGTTAAGATGGGGGACATTACATTGGTGACTTCCCAGGTTAGTAATGAGTACTTAAATGGTATATTTTCTTTCAAATTTCACTTTGATATGTGACTGGGGGAAGTATTGTAATGGTGAAATTATATATGTATTTATTGTTGTCCCACTAGGTATGAGTCGGTGAGTTCATCAAAGATTTCATAGAAAAGACTCGACAATGTGTTCAGCATGTCCATGTGGCTCGATGGTAGGACATGAATTTTATAATATGCAAAGACACATTTACCATCCGTACTATCTTATCAATGGTTGATTTTTCTAAGAAATACACCCTTCAACTGAAAAATGAGATTCAAAACCAATATTATCACTCAAATCAAGTCATCATTATGGTCCATATCTCATACAGGCAGGGGTTGAATAGCAGTGAAGACAATAGACTTATATTGAAGGAGTATCACTTCTACATAAGTGACTATAGTTGCCATGACTTAGCTTATGTACAACATTGATTTTAGTTGTTCTACAATCAGTCAAAGGAGAATAATATATAGATGGATTGACATTGGATTTGGTTAGATAATTGTGTGGGCCAATTCAAAATTTCTCATGTATTTCAATGGTTTTGTATGTTTCACAAAACATACAAGGCACCACATATTTGGAATTATTTCAAGACTAGGCATGGGAAAGGGGAGCATGATGGATCAAGTGCATACATCAAAACTATGTTATGCAAGAAATAAATGAAGTTCACAACTAATTCCCTCATTCAAGACACAAAATCTATTATTTGATGGTGTTCTTTAGTAATGGCAAAGGGAACAAGAAAGTGAGAATACCAGTCAACAAGAAAAGGACATGTGCAAAGATATTTTTGGGACATGGTCAATGTAGATTGATCACATAATATGAATGCAAAACAATCCAGGGAACTCATATATTTCATTCAATTCAAACATCAAACAATACTATTGTTGAAATGTGGACGAGAAAAATTCATTGCTTCTGTGGTCCATGTAGTAGTAGTCAATGGGATGATTGTGAATCCAAGAACTGGGTTGATGGATGGGATCATGTATCACTCCCCATTGCTCAACGTATAATTGGTAAATTATCCCAGTTGGAGGAGGACCATTCAACTATTTCACCAGATTATGACCATGTCTTAGATCTCATACAACCAAGTTTAGTGAATATTCTATTAATTATTATTACCTGGCATGAATGTAGTACACTTTGTTGATTTAGTGGACTTGTGTGTTGCAGCTCCATTTTTTGCAAGGCACATATACGTAGTGGTTTCCCCAAAAGGTAATGAATGGGGCACTAACTATTGGTTGGCACATTTCTTAGAGGGAAATAAGACCCTCAATGTATTAGTAACCCACTCCAAATATATTCAATTTAGGATTGGATCGTTGGTTATTAAAGGACAATATCTGACACAGGATGAAAGAACACAAAAGAAAGGTGGTTATGTATTTCAATATTATAGACCGGGTGAAGTTGTATACCACTATACGAACTTAGTTGTTGGTACAAACCTCCAACTAAAAACAATCCCAAGGAATAACTCATCAAAGGTATGATACTTCCTCCCTTACTTTAAGCATGAGAATTTAATGAAGACCATTAGTATTAGAAGTGATCCTAATGATTTATTTGAATTACCATAGGTAAGTAGATAGGTATGTGGTATGTTTGTTATTTTATGTTTGTTGATGTTTAGATTTGTTAAGATCCAAACAACAACCTCATGAGGATAAAATATCCCCCTTCATTTGTATAGAGGTGGTACTCCTCTATATTGTCTTCAAGATAATATTGATATCCTTGGACTAAAATATCAAATGGGGGAGTACTAAATAGAAAACCCCAATCTTTATCACTTAATAAAAACGTAAAATACTATTTATTGGAAAATAATATATTCACAAATAAATTTCTTGAGAAGAGGGTCAGGAATATTTCAAATATTAAAGTACAATATACATATATTATACAGAGAATAAGTAACCATAAGATGAAAATAAAACAATTCTCACATCCATCACAATATCATAAATTTTGATCACATTCATAAGACAGAAATATACGAGTCCACAATTAAGGGAACTTTAAAAGAGTATTTCATTCAAAATAGGAGATATTATGATAGGTGAACTTCAAACATCTCATGCTCACTAACTCAGAGTTCAAGATATCATTAAAGTTTTGCCCTGAAATAGTTCTCTAGGATTTTTCAAAAATAATAATAGTTTGTTTACAAATAAAATTAAAGTATGTGTTTGTCCAAATGGATTGGGATGGGTCTCCTGTGGACCATAAAAGAAAATGGAACAAGGCAAGCCTTGAAAGAAGAAAAAGAGGAAATCAGAAATTGGTTATGGGTTTCAAGAACGAAAGTACATAACTAAATGATTTCTGAAAGAGAAGTATAAAGAACAAAAGATTATGAAAAGTAATCAATTTACTCACTGTGATGGATTTTCTCTCTTTCTATATGCTTGTCGAGGTGCCCTTTGTATTATCCTTTGTTGGGACTCCTTGCCTTCAAGAAATATTTGGCTTCGTCCCCTTTGAAAGTCATGGTTGGTTCTGGAAGTTTAAACATTATTTTGAAGACCGAAGGAGATAAATAAATTGGGGATTCTCCTTGAATTTGAACAATCCTATGGATCCTATACAACTTATTTATACACCACGAAATCAATTCTTTGCAATCAAAAACCTCTAGAACACAACCTGTTGAAGCAATTTGGGATGTCCAAATTTGATTAGAATTTATTTCTAGAGGTTGCAATGATGAGTAATACTTGTATGCTATTGACCACTTGAACCTTTGATCTTCTCATCCAAATGTATTGAGAGTATCTCCATAGAAGATCTCCTTTCTTCTGGTTGTCATGTTTAATGAAGTTGACGGATTGATGTACAGTCACTTTAGAACGTTGATCTCAAAGTAAAACCTTTTACCATAATATACCTTGAAACTCTTCTTTCAAAAGAATGATTAATATGAATTCAATTTGAATTGATGGAGAATTTCCTCGAGAAGGTCACCATTAATAACGACCTTTTATTATTTTAAC
Source organism: Picea sitchensis (assembly GCA_010110895.2). Classification (NCBI taxonomy): domain Eukaryota; kingdom Viridiplantae; phylum Streptophyta; class Pinopsida; order Pinales; family Pinaceae; genus Picea; species Picea sitchensis. Next base: position 37,999 of record SNQJ01S0025860.1, read on the forward strand.
CACTTGTTATTTCCATGAGATTTGCATTAAATATTCATTGAATAATGTGACAAGATGAGACGAGGATTTACCATGGGGCGATAGAGGATCGAATGTATGTGAAGAAATGGTGGAGTGAGCTCGAACCCACGGACCTACAGTGAAATCTAAATAAATTACTAAGTATGAGACATGGATCATTCGGATGGAGGGGGGGGGTTTGAATAATTATGATATGAGCCCCAAACCCACAGTGAAGTGTTGAAAAATCGACTAAGTATTGAGATATCGAGAGGGAAATGAAGTATGAAAAAAAAACAAAGTATCATGAATCGGACAGATGGATTAGTCATGGTGATAATCAAGTGAATCGGGCGAGTGACATGAACCTACAATGAACATTTGAAAATTTTCTAAGTATGGTGTAAAATAAGAACGGCGGAACATGGTGGTGTGTTTTGGTAACAGCGCAACTTTTGACTTAGATGAGAATATGTGATGAACCCGCGAGAGACTTAAAATAATCTAAGTATGGGTGTAAAATGGATACGGAGGAATACAATGGTGCATTTTTAAGGAGGCGGAACTTTGTACAAGGATGAAATTGACTCATGAACCTGTTGGCGACGGAAGTCACTCCTGGATTGCTATCAGGAGCAGAGCCCGACGCCCATCAGTTTTGTGTCACGATTGTTCATAGATGGGTGATCAAATGGAAGGAAACTCTAAACAGTAGTGTCCAACTCTGAAAACAGGCCAGGCATGCATGAGCAAGTGAGGTCTTTTGTAAACTTCAGACAGTGAGCTGTAGTAAAGGGTGAACAGGCGGAAGACTTATGAAGAAGAGTGCGAAGGTCTGTTATAAACAGCAAGTTCCTAACAGACTGTAGAAGAAAGCATCCCAACACAAGGTCTTCTTGCATTCGAATACAGCTAACGTAGATCGAGAAGAAAGCATCCCAACACAAGGTCTCTTTAAAATTCGAATACAGAGAACCAGAAAATACAATCATGCCAATGCATAACCATTTATCAGTGCAATAGAACTGCAACAATTCGTATGACTCATTCAATCACGAACTTCCTAGCATAGGATGAAAAACTTAGACGGGTAAAGAAGAACTATTCCGCTATAAAACAAGAAATCTCATATACACATACATAAGCTGGAAACTGAAATAGTAGTTAAAGCATTGGCTAATAGGAGCTCTGCTCAATTACTATCGATACATACAAAAGTGGCCAAAAATGCCCACATATACTTGAAACAAAACACTGAAGCCAAATCGAGACATTGCATTGAAGACATTACGGATTCACATTTACTACGCCTGCAACCTCTGGACGTTCATGAGATTCATTCAGACGCGGTTCCGGTAGGCCCCGGTGGACCTAATTCGACAGCTTCGCATCTGGCCCCTTTGAGTTTCCATTTATGTGGTGGAACGCATGTCCAAATCCACCATCAACCAGAATAACTGCCTTCATTGGGATCGTGGAAACCCAAATGATTTTGCTTCTTCGTGACATGGAGGCTCGGACATTGTGAGGTCTTGATTAAAGAGGGGAGGTGAACGGACGGTGGACTGGGGAAAGCTGTGACATCGCATGTGATGTAGATACGGGGTGAGGAGAGGCCGTGCGAAAGGATAACAGAAGGAAGGTGATAGGGAAAACACACGTGGCAAAATTCATGAATTTTGGGGTGTACGAGTCGGGTGGAGGAGACACAGGGGCCGGGAAGAAATTGTGGTTGGCATGACATGGGGATATGACGTGGTGGCAAGGGGTAGATAGTGGAGGTACGTGATGAGGTTTCCGATTTTCGAGGATCGGGTTCATGAGTTTCGTTCATCAGAATTTTACCTTTTGGAAACCCTTCGATATCCCGATATGCGATGAGCTCCTTCTCCCGAGAATTATCCCCTACCGGCTAGTCCATAGTTCATATGACCTGTCCCTATGCGACCGTGGTCCAACTTTCCATCGGTCTTTCGGTGATTTTGACGACACGATGTTTGTGTCCACTAGACGTGTGATTTCCCGAAACCCGATGGTATTTATGGCCATTGACCCGCTGGACGGGTCAGTCTCTTTGGTGCATAGCCTTTCACCCCGCCTTCCACCATTGAAAGCGCCCGCCCGCTCTCTTGCTTGATTTGCTGCTACAAGATGGGATTATCCCGCGATATGCTCAGGTACTTCCTGCGCCAACTGCAGACATGGGTACGCCTGATCCCGCGACAATAAATATCGCTAACATTATGCTCCATGGGGATAGAGTCGCCCCGGCGATGCTCTAAGAACTCATTCCGTCTTTGCCGTTTGGTGTATGGAGTCATTTATTAAGCCGAAACATAACAGAAAAATAAAACACAAAAGTAAAAGAAAATATTTACAAACAGAGAGCCGCCTCAGCCAAATAAAACATTTTTTTAGAAAAATGCCCATTCATTATTATTGAAAACCCTTTCACCCTCCAGATCTTGCAACCCATAGGTTTTGTTGGAGAAAATCTCAGAGAATTTAAATGGGTCGATCCAAAGGGCGTCGAACTGTTGCAGGCTTCATTTTATCTTGTCTTGCAAGGTCCCACTTCAGCCATTATCTCAGGTCCCCGATATCGAACTCCTTTTCTTGACTTTTCTGTCAAAAGCCTGCTTGGTCTTTTGTTGATGATTGTAGGCCTTGTTCAGGACTTGTTCCCTGATCTGTTTTACTTCCACTATCTGATGAATTCTCTGATCATATGATCCGGTTCCCTCATAGTCTTGAAAGAATTCCTTTAGCTACCGTGTAAGGCAAGCCGAGTAGGGAAAACTCCGCCTCCCATTCGCGACTAGTTGAACGCGGCGCCCGTGAGACTTCTGCTAGACACGACTCACGAGAACTTCAACTTTGAACTTGGTAATTTTGCGCCCCTCTAACAAAGTCTTTGAGCAATCTCTTTATCAGGTTTCGGTTTGAGGATTCCGCTAAACCATTTCCCCGGGGATAGTATGTGGTGGAGTGAATCAATTTGATCCCAAAATGATCACATAATTTGACTAATGGTTCATATTTGAAATATGCAGCGTTATCGGTGATGATTCTGCTGGACAGCCAAATACATGATATCCTCGAAAGCTGGATAATTACTTTGTGCGGATACCGGGTGGGGACAGCCTTTCATCCACTTCAGAAATAACTGCTGCGGCCAGATCCATCCGTACGACCACTTGAGGGAGGATGATTTTCTCTGATGAAGTCCAACCCCCCACTGTGCTGGAAAAAGGTGCTGAGGCCACTATGGGTTTCAAATGGCAGCGACATGAGCTGTTGCTTTCCTGAAATTTTTTGACATTTGCGCACGCTTCCGATCTCTATTATCGGGAACAATGTGGGCCAATAATATCTTGCTCTGAGGATTTTGTGGGTTGTAGTCTTCCAGAAATGATGACCCCGCAAAGGCCGCTATGAAGTGTAAATCAAATGTAACTCTCATTTCCTCGTGGTCCAGACATCCCAGAAATAATTCCTGAATCTTTCCAAAGACAGTACCGGCTACCGAGGCACACCGACTTTGAGCTTCGGTTAAGAGCCCTTTACTCCCATCCAGGACTGGGGCTTCAACCCTGCAGAAAAATATAAATGTCACGATCAGTCACATTCGCCAGCCGACAAGGCAACCCGGAAAATTCCTTCAAGGACTCCACTTTGCTCCATTGATTTAGAAACTAACCTCAAGGCTTTGCATTGATCTCACCTAGCACCTATTAAAACCCTGTCCCCTACCAACTTGCGGGCTTATTTCTAGTTCAAACTCCAGAATCCTGGCAATCCACTTTCTCCTCTTTCATCTATGTCAGGCTGAATAAGAATATCCTTCACGGGCCGGCGGGACATATAATGGAGTGCAAGACATAGACTCTCAAAGTTTTGAGAGCTTTCACCAATGCATAGGCTTACTTTTCCATGATCTCGCACCGGAGCCTGCGCTCTTAATGCCCCTAGAAGGCACCGGTTGCTCTTGCCCCTCGATCATTTTCAGTCAACAAAACGCCGGGCCATCGACATGCAGAAGCAAAAGAAAAATATCAGAAAGTCTTTGGAAAAAATCGGGACTGACTAGCACAAGTGCTTCAGTCAACGCCTTTACGGACGAAGATTCCCTTGGTTCAATGGTCCATTTTACTTCATTTCCCTTCCCAAGCACAGTTGTGATGGTTTCACTGCAAAAATTTGAGATCTAATCTCCTCGTAAAATTAATCTCCCCAAAATGCTCAACCTCCTCTAGATCCGGGAAGAGATAGGGTTTGAATTGCTTCCACCCTACTAGGTCAACTCCTTCTATTGATACTATATGGCCTAAAAGCTTCCCCTTTCATATAGCAAACAAGATTTCTTTGTGGGTTGATAAGCCATACCTCGGTTGACTTCAAGGAAGACCTTTCAAGTGGCAGAAATTTTGACTCCGCCTTTGGAGAAGACTGCGATATCATCCAGATAGATTACCAAAAACTGGTCCTTCTCCCCTATGAACGTTATATCCGAGCACAAAGCGCTCATGCAGTGCTGTTCTCGCATTCATCAACCTAAATGGTATTTTGCATACATACAGAACGCAAGGCCCAAGGGAGTGGTGAAGGTTGTCTTTTCCGTGTCCTCGCAGCTATGGAATTGATTAGGTAGCCAGAAAACCCATCGATCATGGATATCCCGGAGGCACCAATTACCCCCGGCAGATGTGTTCCGACGGTAGGTAATTGTCTCTTTGAGCTTCGTTGAGATTCCCCGAATCAACACGTAGTCTGATTTTCCACTCTTCTTTCTTAATGTGGACCAAATTACACCCATCTCTAATAATATCTCTAAGGACAATAATTTGCATCCAACAACTTTTCACTTCTTTCTCCATGATGTGTGGAAAACATGGGTTTATTTGTCTCAACTTTTGTTTGAATGGTTTAGCCTCTTCTTTTAGTGGGATCTTGTTTTCAATAAATGGGACGCGGTCATAGGTTTTGAGGTCTTCATATCATTCATGCAAACACATCAGTGAACTCTTTAGCAGCTCAGTATATTCGACCTTCTATTCCCTGGTCAAACCGCTTCACAATTTGACAAACCTCGGGGCTTCCCCGTGGAACCAATGTTGCATCTTCGGTTATCGGGCGCGTATTCGCTTTTAAGACTCTGCCATTTACCGGCACATCATTCCTGTCTAACAATCTTTCTAAAGGGACAAGTCCTGAATGTGATTACTGGCAGCTGAATGATCCGACATGATTAGCGATTTTATTTAAAATTTCTCGTATGAGGGTCGCTTCCAAATCTTGATCTTGATCAATATGTAAAGTAGAAAATTCACTCATTGGAGAAACCTTTCCTGATTTTAGGATCATCCTCGAACACCTTCCAATGCTTGACATTGTCCACACCGAGGGCATATATCTTATATCAACATCATTTTTTATCTTAGGCGGCAGAGGGAAGTTGAGCAAACTAATAGACAGCTAAAGATCGGGCTAAAAGCATTTTCCTCCTTGGAATGAAAGAAATGTTAAAAATAAGTGAAGAAGTTATCGATAAGGTCCCATACTTCATTTCATAATTCCTGAGCCGGGATTATGGAAAAGGATAAGTATTCCTTATGCATGAATAACCAACTCGGCCAATTAATATTATCTCTTCAATTCCCATTTTATGGGTTCTCATACTAAGAACAAGAGCTTCATACTCGCCATCGTTGTTGGTTACTGAATTCCAGCTTGTATGATACAGGGATATGGTTTCTTGACAGGGTGATATGAAAACTACTCCAGTGCCAGCTCCTTCGCTGGAAGAAGCTTTGTCAAAAAACATCTTCCACATATGGGATCTTTGAGGGGAAATCGGATGATCGGGGATGGGATGTTTTCTGATTAGCAAGAGCTTAGTATCAGTAATCTGCAGCAAACTAGACCCTAAGTCGATGTCAAGTGCAAAGATGGGGTGATTGGTAGGGAAGGTCATTCCGTTTCATCACCGACAATATAGGCCAACTGAGCTTCTCAGAGCACTTCCCTTTGTCTCCTAAAACGAATGGTGGCATATGTGAGATCCATCTCTAGTGTTCCTCCCAGTTTTTGATCCACGATCTAGACAACAGACAAATTGAACTTGGGAGGAACGTCGGGCTTCACCACAATATCCATGACCACACTCTTCATGGAAAACTAGAACAAGGTCACAACTATATCTTTGATGAATCTAAGACATTGCACCCTCCTTGAATCAAGGAATATAAATCATGATAAGTTCTTGTCACTTCCAGTCCCAATTCTTCCGTGACTATTTTTTGCATAAGGTTATGGGAAGCCCCTCCAACTACAGGCAGCTATGTAGCACTTTATCATGTGGCCCGTGGAAGGTAGAAGGGGGATGAATCATCCCCGCCTTCACCTCATGGGGCCCAAGATGACCTGGCTGCATTTCCTCATCTCAGGGGCTGCCTACTGAGCCGTGCAGGGGGGCTGGGGACCTGATTGTAGCAGCTCTTTGAGAGGGATCTTTAAAATCTCGCTTTTTACCAGTTCGAGAGGGGCACAGAATTCTAATCTCTCCTCCTAATCTCATGTTCAAAACTGAAGGAGGTAGGCTTAGGAGCTCCTCCCACCCTGGATGTGCCTTTTGGTTGGTTGCTGGTGAAGAACTCTGAGTATTTTTTTCTTTAGCTGTGACTGTTGCAACTCTAGTAGGTTCTTCTGCTATGAGGGGGTTGGTCCGGGCTGTCAAAGTCTCCTTCTTCCTTCTCGACCTGAGATTATATTTGTTAGAAGTGTGCCCGGTCTTCTACTCTTTCCCAATTCATGAATTTGAGCGCTCATCAGTGATTCTTCATACACAGACTGCGCCAAATGAGGAAAAGGGGGAGCTTCCCCAATACAGTGAATTTCAGGGCCAAACTCGCCTATCTCCTCTCTCTCAAAATTTCATCATCAACTAGGTTATTTTGGAGGGGGTTTGAATCCCCTTTGATATTCTCTGCCCTTCCTTGTTCTCGAAGAATCTGAGGCATATTGTTAGGTCATCTAAACCTCTATTATCATTGTTTAGTGGACTTCTGTACATGGGTTTCCTTCTAATTCCACCTTTCTATCTTGGCAATAGTGATTTTATTTTTTCCTAGTCGCTCTCATCCGCTCCTCACGGAGGCAGAGGGAACCGGGATGAGGAAGCTTCAGGGCCCTATTGGACGCATTCTATCACCTGTGTTCATGAGTCAGTTGACGGCCAATATGTTAGATTATACCTCCACGGCTACATCCTGCATGGGCCAGTGTAGCAGCTCTTCTCTCTCTCAAGAGTAGGCAGAAATCAAGATCAAAGTGCTAGCATAAGTGATCTCAGCATAGATTTTATTGTACATTTTATTAAACCTCTTTGAGAAGTCAGAACGGACTCTCCTTCCTGCTCTTCAACGACCTGAAACTCTGTCATAATACAACCTTCTTATCTCCCTAACGCCTCGTGAGCATTATCCGTATGGCCAATTCCAGCAATAGATCCGCGAGCTAATCCTCTAAACCATTTCTTTACCTCACCATCCAGGCTCTGACAAAACCTCATCCTTATCTTCATTTCCAATGTTCAAGTTGTTTGCATAACTATATGGTGCCAGGTGCTCTTCTTCCTCAAGTAGTTATGTCTCCTTCCCGGGTGAACTTGGGCATATATTTCGGCACTTCCGTACAGTGGAGAAAGGGATTCGCTGGGTCAGAGATCAAGGGAGCATAATTTAGCAAAGAACTATGGCGCCCATTCTATTCGCTGCCAGAGGGGATTGGAAGCACCAGCCATAGGAATATTAGATGGAGGAGAATTTTGAGGTGAAGGATTAAGGGCTACCGTGAACAAATCTTGGAGTGGGGTGGGAAACAGGAGGTGATGAAAGGAAGAGGTTACCGAGCTCAAGTCAACAGGTAAAAGCTCCCTCAGGCGTGAGGTGTGGAACCTCCCAGGTCGGGTCTACGCCAAGGTGCCAACTTTCAGAGAGGAGAGGGGAGGACAAGGATTTCCTCCAACTTCCAGACCGAGGGGAAAACTCAGCAGGAACACTCCCAAAGTTCGAAAACGGGAAACCGGCGAAGGTCTATTAAGCAAATCGAGGGAGAAGTGTCTTGGAGTTTTGACAAAAAGTGAGATGCATGGATTACCCTGCTTTTCGGCGTGGTGGAAGCCCTGCTTCAGGGCCTTTCCTCTGGAGAGCCACCCCTCTGATCAACATGTTTTCAGGTGTAGCTAAGGGCAGTTGTGGATGAGACCGCGCAGTTCCGCCTCAACGGCCAATTAGTAGAGCCAGCTTTCTCCCGGCCGAGTTCTCGTACAATGGAGTTGCCAGGTGCACAAAAGCAATCTCAATAGTTCTCGGATATATCCGATGCACCTTCAGAATCAGCTGATCATTGTCGTTCTATCCCAGGAAAATATTCAACTTCGTCCCCAAGTAACGGCGCCAAATGTTGGCGACGGAAGTCACCCTCGGATTGCCATCGAGCAGAGTCCAATTTCATCAGCTTTTGTCATCGCATTGTTCATAGATGGGTGATCAAATGGAAGGAAACTCTAAACAGTAGTGTTCCAACTCTAAAAACAGGCTAGGCATGCATGAGTAAGTGAGGTCTTGTGTAAACTTCGGACAGTGAGCTGTAGTAAAGGCTGAACAGGCAGAAGACTTATGGAAAAGAGTACGAAGGTCTGTTATAAAAAACCGGTTCCTAACAGAATGTAGAAGAAAGCATCCCAACACAAGGTCTTCTTGCATTCGGGAATACATGCAGGGCACCAGAAAATACAATAATGCTACGATAAATCATTTATCATAACAGAAATGCAACGATTCGCATGACTCGGTCAATCACGAAATTCCTAGCATAAGATGAAAAAAAACTTAGACGGGTAAAGAAAAACTGTCTCAATATAACAAGATATCTCATATACATATACATAAGATGGAAACTGAAATAGTTGTTAAACATTACAATAGGGAGCTCGCTCGACCATCGATGTTTTACAAAGTGGCCAAAATGCCCATTATACTTGGGAACAAAACACCGGAAGCCAATCATATTACTTGTATTTCGAAGACATTACAATTTTCACATTTATCACAATTGCAATCTCGGACGCTCGGTGAGCTTCATTCGTGACGCAATCGTGGTTCCGTAGGCCCCCGTGGATCGAATTGACAAGCTCAGATTCATATTCCTTATTTTCCATTTATGGTGGAAACGCATGTCCAACCACCATCAACCGCCAGGGCTAACCGCTTCATTGGGATCGAAACCTGTGTGGATTCGCCGTGAGATTATTGAGGCTCTTGGGATGATAGGAGGTCTTGATTAAGAGGAGGTGAACGGACGGTGACCGGATGGGGAAAGCTAGACACGCCGGATGCAGATACAGGGTGAGGAAAGGCCACGCGAAAGGATAACATAAGGAAGGCGATAGGGAAAACACACGCGGGCGTAATTCACGAATTTTGGGGTGTAAGAGCAGAGTGTAAGAGACACATGGACCGGGAAGAAATCATGAGTTGGTGTGATGAGGGAATAGGACGTGGCGGCGAGGAGGCATGGGATGAGGCTTCGGATTTTCGAGGATCAGGGTTCGCAAGTTTGGAATGCACAAATTCCTTGCATCCGGAAACCCCGAGCATTCCGATATGCGATGAGCTCCTTCTTCTGGGTATTATCCCCTACCGGCTAGTCCATAATTCATATGACCTGTCCCCGCGGCGCAATCGCGTGGTCCAACTTTTCATCGGGATTTCGGCGTTCTTGACGACTCGATGTTTGTGTCCACTAGACTTGGATTTCTTGAAACCCGATGGCTTATGGCCACTAACTTGTTGACGATCAGCTCCTTAGTGCATAGCCTGCCACCTTTCTTCCACTATTGAAAGCCACCAGCCGCCACTTGACTTGTCATACAAAAATGGATTACCTTATTACCTCGCGATATGCTCAGGTACTTCCCGCGCCAACTGCAGACATGGGTACGCCTGATCCCGAGACAATAAATATCGCTAACAGAACCCACAAAAAAACGAAAAATTTTCTAAGTTTGAGAAATATACAAGGGAAGATTTGTGAAAGACTTCACACACTTTTGGATCAACAACTAGCTCCAACTGTGGGATAATAACCCTCTATGGGTTATTGTGAATCTAGAATCTCAACCATTGGGCAATGGAGTCAATAAAACAAAACAAAACCAATTCTTTGAAAATATGCACAAGGAAAATAAAATTATGTACTGGTTGAGACTGAAAATTTATAAGAGAAGAATTTTTTGAGATGTTTCTCGTTAACTAGCAACATTTGCATTGTCACTTTCATATCTTTCAGCAGACAAGAGTTGTATCCAAGTTTTTTTTCAATAATATATGGACCAATCCACAATGCTTCAAACTTTGTATGCAAAGACGGTTTTTCCTTGGCTTTATTCCAAAATAACACCAACTATCCGTTTTGAAAAATTCTTGCTGATGAGCCTTGAAAAAAATGTCTTTTAATAATATGTTGTCTTTGACTCATTTTCCTTAATGCCTCATTTCTTTTTTCTTCCAATTGCATCAATTGATCATATATTCTTTGCAAGGGAGAAATTTCTTCTAAATCTCCAATGTTGATAGCATATGTCAGAGCATTCAACTCCAGGTGAATGGGAATTTTGGATTCTTTTACATATACCAATGTATATGGTGGAAATCCAGTGTTTTCCTTTGGTGTAAGTCGGTTGTCCCATATTGCATCAATTAAATTTGTATGCTAATTCCTTTGGTTCATAGCAATTGTCTTTTTAAGGATCTGGATCAATGTTTTAGTTTTTTATTATGCTAAACCATTTCCTTGGGGATAATATTTTGTTGATTTCCCCATGATGCTACCAAATTCCCCACAAAATTTGTTGAACTTTGATCCAATGAAAATTGATCCATTGTTAGTTATGAACTTCTCTTTTAATAATGACAAGATATTTTATTTGAGGAAATTAATGAGCTCTTCAGAATCATCCTTTTTGAGAGCTACAACCTCTTTCCACTTAGTGAAATAATCAGTTGTAGTGAGAATGTATGAATGACCATTGTTGGAATTTGGATTGATTGGTCCAATAACATTCAGTCCCCATTGTGTAAAAGATTCTTCAATTGTTATAGGTTGCAACAACATTGCTACTCTTTTCATTTTTCTTGAAATGTTTTTGGAAAGAAATGCATTTTATAATCATTGCATATGAGTCTTTAAAAATGGTAGGCCAATAGTATCCATCTCTCATAATTATGGGTGCAGTAGTCGTAGGTGCAAAATATCCACCACAAACACCTTCATGAAACTCTTCTATCACCTTTTGAGCTTTTATTGAGTCAATGCATTTTAACAGCATTCCATCAAAATTTCTTCGAAACAACACTTCAACAACTAATATGTATTGTTTTTCCTTCATTTTCAATGCCCTTCTTTCCTTTTAAGACATACCAATTGGAAACTGGTCGGATTTCAGATAAAAGATAATATCCTTGTACCACTTTGATGTGGATGATGATGATCCCGTTGAAATAGATATATCCCCATTTTCTGCATCAATTCTTGTCATTAGCTTTCATAGTCCTTGTCCTCTAACTTCTTTTAATGGATTGATCTCAATATCATATTCTTGAATTTTAGCAAGCCAGTTTGCCCATTTTCCTTCTCTCAACTGTTGATTTAGCAGCATCTTTAATGGAGAAGTTGGGACATAGGCTATAACATGAGATGAAAGAATATACGTCCTGAAATGTGCCACTACTTTGACCAAGGATATGGCCTGCTTCTTTGTTTCTAGGTATCTTAATTCATGATCATGTAAAGTCTCACTCGTGAAACTTATAGGAAGTTCTTCCCCTTTCAAATTTCTTTGTGTCAGTATTGAAGCAATATTTTCCTCTGAAGAAAATGAATATATTAGGAAATCTTGATCAAAATTCGGGCTGACAAGCATTGGAGAAATAGTGATTGCATGCTTGATTCTAGTAAATGTTGCTTGAATTTCCTGAGTCCATTAGAACTTATAGTCTTTTTTCAACAACAAATTAATAGGATTTACAATGTTTGCATAATTTGGTACAAATCTCCGTAGAAAAATTATCTTTCCAAAGAAAGATTGGACTCCTTTTTTAGATGTTGGGGGACTCAAATCATTGATTTCCTTAATCCTTTATGGATCTATATATATCCCCTCCTTAATTACTATGTGCCCCAAAAGTTTTCCTTTTGAAACATCAAACATAAATTTCTTTGAATTCAAAGATATGTCATACAATCTGCAATGCTCAAAAACTTCCCTCAAATTTTTGATATGTTCTTCTCTAAACTTTGAGTGAATGGTCAAATCATCCTTATAGTCAGCCATGAACTTTCGAATCAAATATTTAAGGACATGATCCATTTATCTTTGTAAATTTTCTCCAACATTCCTTAACCCAAAAGGCATACAAACATAGGCATAAGTCTCCCAAGGTGTAACAAAAGCAGTTTCTGGTATGTCTTCTTTAGCAACCAATACCTGGTTGTATCCAAAAAAACCATCAAGCATAGACACTAAGGTTGAACCACTAATTTGGTGTAACAACATTTCCATATTTGGGAGTGGATAATTATGTTTGATGATTTCCTTATTTAAATCTTTGAAATTGACACAAAGGTGAATTTCCCCACTCTTCTTTCTAATTGTTACTGGATTCGAGAGCCACTATGAATGTCTTATGGGAACAATTATTCCAACCTTCTTTAATTTATCCAATTCAATTTTTACTAAAGGCTTCAGCTTAGGATTTATTATTCTTAGCTTCTACTTGACAAGCTTCACTCCTTTTAGGGGTATGATGTGTTGAAAATGGAGTTTTCATATTCCTTTAGATCATCGTAAGTCCAAGCAAAAATATCATAAAATTATTTAAACAATGAAGTATATTGCTCGATTTATTCCTTTGTGTAGCTAGTACCAAGTTTACATATTTGGGAGAGTCATGAGTTCCAATGTTTATCCTTTGTGTCTCATGCACTTTTCTGGAAGACGACCCTTCCTTTGGATGATGAAGTTTTGTTTGATCATCTCTCGTGAAGAGAGATTAAAAACCAATACAATATTTTGACATAGATACATGATTTTGATCATTAGGAATTTTAAAAGCATCATTTGAATCAGCAAGAAAATCAACTACTTCTTCATCATTTTCAAAAACTTGCAGGTAATCTTGATTGTCGGGTGTTGAAGACCTGAAAATTCTCTTAATATGGATTGTGCTTTGACTTTGAAAATCATATGGATTAAAAAGGGATGCAACAATGGCCAGTGAGCCAGCCTTCTATTTTTTGTCTCTAGGGATAAAAGAGATATTAAATGAATTGAAACAATCCATCAGTTCATTTACTCTTTTTGCATAATGCTTCAGGCTTTGTTTCTTAATCTTTTATTTCTTTTTTATATTATTTATGACCAGTTCGGAATCGCCAGTTACTATCATTTTTTCTACTTTCATTTATAATGCAAGATTCAACCCTTGTATCAGTGCTTTGTATTCGGCCTCATTATTTATACATGGAAACTTTAGTCTGATGGAATGTGGATATATGATTGACTGCAGACTCTTAAAAACAATTCCTACTCCACTTCCAGTTTTGGAGTAGGTGCCATCGAATGACACTTCCATAATTATTGAATGTAATTTTCCTCGTCTTTCTATGAAGGGTTAACCTGTTCTCGACTAAGAACTTAATTTATGATCTCGGCATCAATATAATTCTCCATTAATTCATTTTCTTTCTTCTTGAAGGATACAGGCTTTATGGATTCTCTAGGAACTATGGCCCTTGTTCCATCTTTGTTAGGAATAACCATGCAGTTATCGTTGTTCATAATATAACCTCCAAAAATTGAAGACCAATCTCTTCCTAAAACAACTCTATATGTTGGAGGTAAGTCTACCACTATGATGGTAAATACTATTGTGATATATGGCGTTGAGGTTATCCATGCACAAAAATATTTAATCTCACCGTAAGTCGGGATCTTTCTTGAATCTATTGCATAAATACTTTTCTCGGTCTCGTAATATTTGGTACATCTCATTCTGAGTGCGTCCATGGCTGACAAGGGCATGATATTATTGGTTTCTCCACTATCAACCAAACAATTATGCAATACAACATCGTGATTTTCTATAGTTATGTAAAAAAGCAGAATTTTACCACTTGGCTTGACTGATGAAATTTTTTTATGTTGCCTAGAATTTATGACAACAACTTCTATTCTAGGACTTGGTTCATCAAGAATCTTCAAACTATTCTCCCTTTGTTGTGGAATTTTCACCACTTCCATAAAAGGAAAAGTAATTCTTAACTTGGTCAAATCGTCAATCACAATATAGGTCATCTGTTGTGGATTATTTTCTTGATTAGAAACTGTTTGGTTTTTTGTTGTTTATGCAGCATTTGCTTTTGTATTTTCTTTTTCCTTTTCGGTAGACTCCTTTGTTTTGAATCTATTCACTTGTGCTCTCATTTGTACAACATTTTCTTGCGAAATTTCATGCTCTTCTTGTTCATTGAAAATGTAAAAGGATGATTCACCTTCATCTTTCTGTATTGACTCTAGAATTTCATCTTGAATGATATCAGCCTCTTTATCAAAACTGTCAAAATTTTCTTCTTCAAAAATTTCTTCCAACACCATGGCATTAGGGTTCGGCACTCTAGGTGCCCTTAGACTATGTTCTTCATTTCTAACATCTCTTTCGTTTCTTGTTCTTTGCTCCTGGACAAGATTTATTCTTTGTTCCTGGATAGGAACTCTTGTGTTTTGATTTGTGGTAACAAAATTTTCATATATTCTCAACCTTGTTAGCTCGTTATGCATCTGTCAAATGGTTCTATTCATTTGAGCTATTTCCATTCTTTGCCTTGTTTCTTGAGTTGTGGGTGGATCATTTCTTACATTAGGGATAACCCCCTGGAGGATTCCTCCACCAACTCCTCGATTTTCAACTTTTCTTGATGTGGATGGTCCTTGATCTGATATTGCAAGAGCGTTCATTTGCCTTTGAACTTTCCCAAGAATGATCTCAAGATCAACATTTGTTTCTAGAATAAATTCCTCCATCTTCATTGCTTTGTGAATGGCTTCATTTAAATCATTTATTCCTAAGGATCTAATGTCATAATTTACATTTGAGGGCATTACATTCCGATAACAACCAAATATAACAGGAGCATTTGGTCGTTGTTCCTCTGGAATATGATTCAACGTCTTGAAAAATAGTAAATTAAAGTATATGATTCTTTCAACCTTTTTCAAATGAATTTGAGTGAACTGTGTGAGCAATGTATGGTATGTAACTAGGGGTGCATACATAGTCAGGAACATGTTCTCCAAATCATCAAATGATGAAATTTATTGAGCAAGAAGGGAGAGGTACCATTCATAGGCTCATCATGTCAAAGTTTGCAAGAATACTCTAACCATGATATCATCGTGTTCTATCAAATAGATATCACAAATCACCAAGAATTGGTCTAGATGTCTCTTTGGATATGTGCTTCCATCTCCTAATAAAAATGGTAGAACTCCTTGGGGAAGGGCCAGCAATGGGTGTTGTTCCCCTTGCAAAATAAGAGGAATAGACCTATCCCTTCTTCTTGGGACTCTTCGTCTTTATTCTTGATTCTCAAGGATCTCATTTTCGCCTTCTTTGTCACCCATGATTAGGGTTCTTCTTGTCTATGTTCTGGAACTTTCTCCAACTTTAGGAAATTGAAGTTTTTTACTCTTACTTCTCGTTATTGGTCCTTTATAAGATTTCATCTTCTTCTTAGTTTAAGCCCTTCTTCTTTCCATTCTTGTAATTTCTCTTTCTTCTTCGCGGGAAAGTGTCTCCCATGATTTTTCGATCTCTTCTTGGCTCCTTGTTGTGGTTAATACCAAATCGTACAACTGATGAAAAACACTTGTTTTATTTCTTAGTCCAACTTGTAACTGGGATTGGTTGGGTTCATGTTGAGTCATGAAGGTTCTAGTTTATGAAACCATCCTTTTGTTCCTCCCCGGTACGGTCGGCAAAAATGTTGATGTTTAGAGTTTTTAAGATCCAAACAACAACCTCGTGAGGATAAAATATCCCCCTTCGTTTTTATAGAGGTGGTACTCCTATGTATTGTCTTAAAGATAATCTTGATATCCTTGGACTAAAATATCAAATTGGGGGGTACTAAATGTTAGGATATTTAGACACTTAGGAGTTAGTTAAGATCTACTTGGTCTAATATGTCATTAGGTAAAAGTGTGTTTCTTTAGTATGCATTAGTATGCATTTGTAGTTAAATCCGGCCGGTCCTGATATGTTCCCGACATAGAGTGATCAGATGGTTCATACTCTCCTAGATCTTAAACGTGATTTGTGGCTTAACACCTGAGTGGTCTATGATCTCTATTTAAAGAGCATGGAGGTCATTTGCCCGTGTCGATTAGTAGCTCTCTTGTAAAAATCTCTCTGTAATCTTTTCTTTGCATTAATAAGCTGCTCCAAGTGGTAAGTTTAGGTAGGTAAAGTGGATGTTCCAGAGGGTTTTACCACATGAAAACATAGGTGTGTTGATCTTTTATCTGGACCCATGTGAGTGGTTCTTGAAGGTGTTCATCCTGCAGACCACGTGTTTGTCGAACATGGTGTCAGAGCCTGTTGAAGACCAGGCTCTGTTGTAGATCAAGATCGTGAAGCGAGTTGCCTCATCTCCATTTTCGGCATTTTAGGTACATTTGGGCTGAGAGGACTATTCCATTGCATCGAACTTCACCATTCGGGAACACTTTTAGTTTCTTTCGAGAAAGGTTTATGTTTGCCAAGATCACGACCATTACCGGTCGGATCCAGTATAAGAATATACGCATTTTTTTAAATTTTTTGCAAAGTTTTGATTTTATTTTACTGTATTTTTATTTCGGGCTGCTACTCTTTTAGATCTGCATGCGCTCTTTTCCCAGCCTTGTGCGATCCGGAAAATCAAGAGCATATAGGAAAAGGTGCATCTTCAAGGTAAGCTAATCGAATCTAACCCTTGTTGTCATCGAAGCGAAATTTTTTTCTTGTATGAAAAGAATTTTTAGGGAGCATGCTCTCCAAAGACGTCAACAACAACAACAACAACAATCCTCCTTTTGAACATTACAATATGTTTTGCTAGACCATTTGGTAAAAATTTACCTTATTAGAGGTCTTGAATTCAAGTCTCTCTTTTGTTACTTTTTGAAAAAGTTCGTGCTATAAATTGTGTAAGTGCATTTCACTTCAAGTATAAAGTGAATCACTATAAAGAGTAACTTTATATTTATTTTAGAGAGTTATTTTGCAACTTTTTCTGATGGTAACCTCATTGTAAAGTGATCCCCACTTCTCTTTATAAAAGTGGGTCACTTCATAAAAGTAACTTACACTATCAAGTGGTTATTTGGTTACCGTTTATGCCTTTTTTAAAGGGGCATAACTCTCACATCGGAAGTCGCGTTTTTCGGTGCGTTTTTAAAACCGCTGGCACTAGATCCTTCCATCCGGATCATTAGTTTCAATTTTTAAATGCATTATCTACATATTTAATATGGCTTCTACAAAGTAACGTCATGTACAGCGACGACTACTTCCAATGGAGGTCCCATATGGAAGATTTATTAAGTAAAGGCATGTATCGGATTACCTTTGGAAAGGAAAAATAACCCATTGACGATGATAAGAAATCCAAATGGGATAATAGGAATATTGAGAAGCCGCGTGGACTAGTGGAATGTCCATCTCTCTGATTTAGGTACCACCTTGAGAATTGATGACCAAGAAGCGACAGGACAAAGGTGAATCTGTTTTTGGTAACCTCAATATTATTCAAGCACAACAATTAGAAAATCTGCGACCTTAGGTCCAAGAAGTGTTTTCTTGCCTTGGAGACTATATATCTAAGTTTAAACACTCAGGCACTTTATGAGAAGAATGTAAGATAAAAATGGGCGTTGCATATATCTTATTCTTTCTAAGCTAGGTAGTGCATATTTTGTGTTTATCTACCTTCTATGCCATGAAGAGGCCATAGGGAAAGCTTATGTACAACCCACTCTTGAGTCCTTTGTACTTCCTTGATTAGAGATATAGCTTGTACAACTTGGAGTGATCAACAACTGCGGGTACCTCAAAGCCTTAGTTGCCCAACAAAAAAATAAAGTATCCCAAGAGCAACATCTGCAGCTACAACAAGTAACTAAGGGTCCCCAAACCCAGCTCGGATAGTTCAACTCTAATGGTGACAAAGGATCAAAATATAAAGAATACTAGGACATTTGCAACTTTTGTAATAAAGATGGTCATGATGAGTCCAAATGTTTCAAAGAAGATGGCCTTAGAAGCCATTGATGAAAAGCCGCAGGCTTATCGGTATTGATTCTTCTTCTTCTTCTCATGGACATGCACTTTCTACTTCAGTTTTTTCCTTCAATACACCTTCTACTACTACTTCTTCTTGATGAGTGGCTTATTGATTCGGGAGCATCTTATCATATGGCTAAGGATAAAGCCATATTTTACTCTCTAAATGAATGTAACACGAGAGAATATTTGTTTGGTATTAGATCTCTTAGTGTTGTGGGATGTGGAACAATTCGGGTAGAAAATGGTAATTGTGTATTATGTGTTCCAAATCTTTCTTGTAACCTTATCGGTATATCAAATCACTCATTAGTGAAGGTAAAGCCAGGCGTCGAGTTTTCACCTCACCGAAGTTGTAATCAAAGGATCCTAAAAGATCCTAAGCGTATTCTTGCTTTGGAATTAGCGATGATATTACCGGGTTGTACAAGTGTGACAACTTTGGGTCATCGGCTTTTCATCGATTTTGTTTCTCATAGTGATGACGAACAAAATTTGGCATAGGAGATGGTTTGGTCATCTAAACTATAAACTCCATTGCAACAACTATGTAATCAACGAGATGGTGAGTAGTCTTCCTCTTGTTTCTTGCAAAGATGGTGTTTGTGTGGGTTGTGTTCTCGGCAAACATCATGGAATGACTTTAGCGTGCCTCTTGGCACCACCTCAGAGTCCTGCAACTTGTTCCTGCGGTGATTTTATTGTGGTCCACTTTCTTCTCCTTCTTTTCGGGTGCAAAGTATTTTCTTAACTTTCATTGATGACAATAATACTTGGGTTTTACTTCTTAAAACTCAAGAGTGAAAGTTTTTGACCAGTTTTTTGGCCTACAAGGCCTTGTAGAAAAAAGCAATTTGAATTCAAAGGTTAGAAACGGATAATGGAGGCGAATATGAACAATAATTTTACAGTTATTGTACTACACGGAGGCATCCAAATGCACAACACCTTTGTTCCATATACACCACAACAAAATGGTGTTCGAGAGAAAAGAACCGCACATTAAAAATGGCTAATTGTATGATCCAATCTAAGGGATTAAGTCTGATATTGGGCAGCATGATCAACTATGCAAATTACATAGTCAGTCCGCACTCCACAAAGGCTCTTAAAAATATAACACAGGAAAAGCTTGGACTAAATTAAACCGGATGTAAGTCGCCCACAGGTGTGTTGGCAATATAATAGACTCACATTTTCGATGAGAAAAGGAAAGCATTACTGACCTAAAGAGGTAGAAGTGTATATTTGTTTGAATTGATACGAGAAGATGTCAAGGTTATAGACTTCTTCAACCACATTGTAATGAAATTATTCTTAGAAGAGATGTTAAATTTGATGAAAATAACGGCTGCGAAGGCTAATTGTATCTTGTGACTGCAATGAGCCATCTTCCCCGGCGAGTTATTGCCTTCTTACATTCCTAGTATGATTATTCTTCAGATGATGAAGGTGAGGATGATAATCCACCTCCGTCTGTTGACATTCCTCCAAATGAGTCCTTTAAACTTGAACAAACATCAGTTCCACCGCTTCCTAGATGGTCAACCGCGGCAGTTGGTGATCTTATTGAGTGATCCTTAGGATCATTGTCGCTTGCGATTCTCAATTCAGCCGAGCCTCTTCTCTTTTTGGCTCAAGTTTGAAACTCATGATCGAGAGACATTTGTAGAAGCTTCACGTCATCCAAATTAGGATCACAATGAATGAAAATTATCGTTCTTTAATGGAAAATGATACTTGGGATCTTGTACCTCTCTTCAAAGGAAAACTTGTTAGATGCAAATGGGTATATCGAACTAAGTATGCATCGGATGGAAGTATTGAACACAAGGCTCAATTGGTTGCCAAGAGGATTTTTCCCAAGTTGAAGCATTGACTATAATGAAACCTTTGCCCACTGTAGCCAAAATGAATTCCATCGCGCTGCTCTTGCCGCCTAGCCTCACTCAATGGAGGACATCAGATGGATGTTAAATCGCCTTCTTGCATGGTGATTTGAAAGAAGAAATCTACATGGAACAACCTCACGGTTATGTCGAATGACCTTGTTTTTAGCCTCAAGAAATCTCTTTATGGTCAAACAGCTCGACTTGGTATGCCAAAATGGATAACTTTCTTATTGCGGATTCTCAGATTCCATTATGAGTCTAATGTCTATACCAAGAAAGTAGGAAGCCATCTCATCATCGCAGCTATGTTGATTGCCTTATCCTTACTAGTAGTGACTCAAATTTTTAAGCCATGTGAAAACGACCTTAAGAACAAATTTGAAATAATGGACTTGGGCTTTTTGCATTATTTATTTGGCCTCCAAGTTTAGCAAACTAATGAAGAATTTTTCTTTCCCGGTCTAAATATGCTTTTGACCTTCTTCGTCGCTTTCATGGACGTTGTAAACCAACCCTTCTCCCTTCGATCACGGTTAAGCTTTCTTCCACTTTGTACTTCTCCTGAAGTTTATGCTACCCTGTATCGTCAGTTGGTAGCCTCTTATATGACTCATACCCATCTGATCTTTCCTTTGTTGTTGGTCTTGTTGCCCAATATATGCAAACACCCATGAAAGCCATTGAAAGAAACAAAGGATACCAGCTATGTTCGTGAATGCTTGTTGGAGTTTGGGATAGATTACAGTTTAAGGGGGACTCCTTATTGGTTGGTTTCAGCGATTGGTACGACCCACAGATGATCGAAAGTCTACTGGGGTTATGGCCAGCAGTTCGGGACTGTCGCGGGCACATGAAACAGGGCTATTACTTTCTTCAGCAGAAGCCAGTCGCGAAGCGTGATGTAAATGCAAGTCGAGGAAGCCACAGTAGCCGGCGAGATCGCGTTGGATTCGGCACCGGCATCGACGAGACTTTGAATTGTGACAATCGCAAGAAGTTCCATCAAGCTCGTCAAAGACCCAATTCAGCTTATCGTACGTAGCAAACACATCGAGAGCTACACATGCACTTCGCCGAAGCTCATTCATGATCAAGTTATTGAAGTGCTCTTTTCTGAGAAGATCAAGTTGGGGCAATTCCTACAAAGTCTCCAAGCGAAGTTTTCCAAACTTAGATCTATGTTCCAGGAGTTAATTTGTCATTAAGAAAGGATAGGCTCTATTACCTCCTTCCTTCTCCTATTGTCATTATTGTAAATCCTTCAATCCTATCCCAAGTTGTTCTTAAAGAAATGTTAGGATATTTAAACACTTAGGAGTTAGTTAAAAGATCTATTTGGTCTAATATGCGTTAGGTAAAAGTGTGTTTCTTTAGTATGCATTAGTATGCATTTGTAGTTAGAGGATAATCCGGCTGATCGCGATATGTTCCCGGAGCATAGGTGATCGGCCAGTTCATACTCCTCGTCTTAGCGGCCATTATTGATCGTGGCTTAACGATTGGTCCATGATCTCTATTTAAAGAGCATGGAGGGTCATTGTCGATGTCGATTGTGAGAAAACTCTCTTGTAAAATCTCTCGTAATCTTTTTCTTTGCATTAAAAAGCTGCTCTAAGTGGTTGTGTTGGTTGGGGCGTGGATGTTTCGAGGGGTTTACCCGCGATGAAAACATCGGTGTGTTGATCTTTGATACGGTTATGTGAAGTGGATGCGAAGGTGTTAGATCTCGTTGGAATACTGTGTTGTCGAACACTAAATAGAAAACCCCAATCTTTATAACTCAATAAAAATGTAAAATATTATTTATTGGAAAATGATATATTCACAAAGAAATTTCTTGAGAAGAGGACCAAGAATCTTTCAAAGACTAAAGTATAATATACAGATATTATACAGAGAATAAGTAACCATACGATGAAAATAAAACAATTCTCGCATCCATCACAGTATCATAATTTTGATCACATTCATAAGATAGAAAGATATGAGTCCACAATGAGAGAACTTTAAAAGAGTATTTCATTCAAAACATGATAGAATATGATAGGAAAACTTCAAATATTTCATTCTCAATAATTGAGAGTTCAAAATATCATTAAAGTTTCACCCCAAAATAGTTCTCTAGAATTTTAAAATAATAATAGTTTGTTTACAAATAAAATTAAAGTTTGTGTTTGCCAAATGGACTAGGATGGGGCTCCCCTGGACCATAACAAGAAATTGTAACAAAATTGGATTGGACCTAAAAGAAGAAAAAAGAGAACAAAAAAAAAAAAAAATGGTTATGGGTTTCAAGAATGAAAGTATTACATAAGCTGGATGATTTTAATTAGAAGAATAGAAAGATTATGAAAAATGATCAGTTTACTCACTATGATGGATTTTCTCTCTTTCTATTTTCTTTTTGAGGTGCCTTTTGTATTCTCCTTTGTTGGGATTCCTTGCCTTCAAGAAATATTTGGCTCCGTCCCCTTTGAAAGTCATGGTTGGTTCTAGAAGTTTAAATTGTTAAGTTTAAAGCTATTATTAGGTTTCTTTTTCAATTTACTAGATAACCATAGCATAGATAGGATCGATGAGAAGCCAATCCACCAGTACATAAGCATTTATCCCGGGAAACCTTAAGGGGAAGAAAACCCAACAAAAATTATTTAATGTAGATTCAATAACCAAGTAAAGAATGACTCTCTCTCTGAGAGACAAACTACCATGATGCTAGCCCAGAAAATAATCAAAGACTAGAGAATATCCTCTACTGAGCGATGCACCTCTCTCTTCCTTCTTACGACAGGCGGTAGCTATAGCTTCCTTCAACACTTGTGCACTAGATGAGTGAGCTAGTGAGTGAACAAATGAGTGGATGGCTATTTACCTTACAAGCTGACAGCGTTGAAAAGGAGGTGTTTCTTCCTTTGGTAGAGAGATGGAGCTTGTCTTTTTAAG
The DNA here is from genome assembly GCA_010110895.2 of Picea sitchensis. NCBI lineage: Eukaryota > Viridiplantae > Streptophyta > Pinopsida > Pinales > Pinaceae > Picea > Picea sitchensis. The sequence goes on from SNQJ01S0025860.1 coordinate 61,277, forward strand.
GTGGTTAGAACCACTTTAATACTCACGGGGACCGACTTCTTAATTTGCATAATACAATTAGGGTTTGACCAATCCGCCAAAGGGATTTGGTCAATTACAATCTTAACATGATCAACAAAGGGGATTGATCTAATGAACCTAATAGACTCAATAATAAATGAATACTCTTTCGGTTACAATATTTCAACACTACCCTTAACAAGAAGGGTATTCTTTATATTTTGACAGGTCACTAGATGCCATGATAGTTAATTTTTCAAAATCCCAACTGATTTGATCTCGTTGTCTTTTGAGTCGTTAAATGCACCTTCGGTTTAGCATTGTTTGACATATGTTCTGACACAGTGTTTGGCTATCTCTTCGGCGGTGTTCGGCATATACTTCGACACAGTGTTTCGGCCTGCTTCTGACTGGTGTTTTAGCTTATACTATAGCACAGTGTTCGGCATATACTTTCGGCTGGTGTTTGACATATACTTCGGCACACCGGCGCATAGCTTCTGACGGTGTTCCGGCTTATACTTCTGACACGGTGTTTTAAATAGCTATAGCACGAATTGACTTATACTCACCGGCCTACAGTGTTTTTGACATATAAAACTTAACGAGAAAATAAATTTGACCAACATGAGGATGAACATCGTTTTCAAGTAGAAATAAAATATGACAATATGCAAAACTTCGAAAATATAGACACAAAAGATATTCGGTCTAACTTAGAACAAACCCACGAGGGAAAGCCGATTGAGAGAGGATTTGTATTATTTATGAGCTTAGAAATTCTTTCTGACATATTCATCTTTGGATATTTACACAAACTTATCTAGATAATTCTGTAGCTTTGCTCCTCAATTTAACGAAATTGTTACCACAGTGTATGTGGCAATTAATGATATGCTGACATCCGCGAAATGCATTAAAACTTCTGCTAAGATTGTATGGAATGTACAGAAATACACTCATAAATATATTACAATAGTTACCTCAATTTATGTGCCAACAAATGTTGTATGGCGACCTTGGAATGCATGCCAATACTCTCGAAAAATTAGCATTTCTTTGTCCTCCTCAATTTAAATGCGCACATTACATCGTATGACCTCCACGTCCGTCGTGCGGCTGTTCTTCCTTGATGTAAATCCGTACTTCTCTTTTGCTTTGGGATCGTTCTCCTCCGGCAAATGTTGTCTCTTTTCTCGGCTCAGCCTCTTTCTCTTGCTCTCTCTTGTTCTCTCAACAAGAATCTTTCTTGTTCTTGGCATCTCACCAAGAACCTCTTGGCATCTCACCAAGAATCTCTTGCTCTCAACAAGGCTGTTGTTGCTTCTTTTTTCTCTTATCTTGGCATCTCTGCAAAGCCTCTTTGTCTCTCACCAAGATTTCTTCAACTACTTCTTCTTCTTCTTTTTTTTTCTTTTCAAGAATCGAGTGCGGCCCTTGCCTTAATCAACCTCATGAGGAAGGTAGGGAGTTTTCTAATCTAGCGAGATAGATTAGATGGGTGGCTAGATTTGGTGTCTCTTCACTCACCCTCACTTTAATCATAAAGTTATCTTTTAGTTTGCATCTCACAAATTGATTTGACTAAGACCCATATTAAATGATTTCTCCCCTTAGTAGCCTAGGGAAGAGAAACACTTGCCTTGGTACGTATTTTAATTAAAATTTAACACTCCTCATCTTAGAGGAAAGTGTTACTCACCACTCAAGCTTGTCCTGAAAATACAAACTTGCCCATGCTAAATGCCTTGGTGAGTATGTGTGCAACCTGCTCCTCGGTAGATATGTGTGTGGCTCCACATCTCGAACATAATCACGGATGAAGTGATAGAAAATCTCGATATGCTTAGGTAGGTCATGGCTTGGATTCTCCGGTTTAATGCAGCTCGTTATCCTGAGAGAAAAGTCACGGTAGGCCTCAACTACACAACGAACAATCGAGTAGCATCTTTTGAAACCAAAGGGCCTCACAACTAGCCTAACTAGTTGCCATATACTTAGCCTCTTCGAACTGAAGCCGACTTACGTAGACTAGAAGCCAAGACCTGATTGATCCCAATCCAAAGAAAACACCAACACCACGAAGTGCTTTTCTGTCATGACATCTGCTTAATCGATGCGTATAATGGCAGACGAACTCCACCTCTATGATAGTCGGACCATAATCTGCTCATTGCACCACAAAGATGCGAGCACATGTTTTGCTGCCACCGAATGCACTCTCCTAGGCTCCTGCATGGTATTTGAGTGTTGTGTTGAAATTAATATCTGACACAGTATTGACCAAATACATCAATGACCCAATCAACCGGCGATACAAAGTGGAATCCACCAAGCTGTGACTCATAAACATGAAGCTTCTTCCAGTTAGTAATCAGAAGTGGTCATGGGCCTGTTATCCCCATCTGAAATCTGCTCATAATATCACACACATACCTCCCCTATCCCAAGAAGATGTGACCCTCCTCCTGCCAAACCTCCAATCCCAAAAAGTAATGCATCGATCCAATGTCTGTCATCTCGAACTGCGAGAAGCAAGGCTCTCCTTGCATTTTCTGATGAGTCTCTCTGCCCCACAATAAAAGGTCATCCACATATAGCGGAAGAATGAGAGGATCCTCTCTGACCACAATGAAGTATAGGTTGGGATCCGCCTCACTCTTCCAATTAGCTAACGCAAATAGGCATCTATCCTCGAAAACAAGCTGCGGGAGCTTGTTCCGGTAAAATACCTTCTTGATGCGCACATGAGACTCTCTCCCCATTGACACCGTGGCGGGAAAGCCAGATGCAGTGACATGGCGGCAGATGCAGTGGCGTGGCGGCCCCAGTGCGGGACCGTGGCGACCTCAGGCGTGTGTCTTATGCCTCGAAGCCCAATGGATGCTCAATATGTACCTCCTCCTCAATAAGACCATTAATCACGATCTTCACATCCATCACGGTGGATCTTCCAACCATCTCTGTACTTGATGGAGATCACTACCTTGGTCGACGTGTAATGGGCATAGCTTAGGCACAAAGGTCTCCTCATCGCAAATTGACTCCCTCAACTGTGAAAACCCCAGGGAACCACAAAGCGAGCTTTGTACTTCTCCAAACACGCCCATCTGCGCGGCATGCTTTTAGCATTGAGAGCCACTTGGAAGTCACCACCGACTTCCTCTCAGGTCTAGGAACAAATTCCGGACATCTTTCTTTATGATGGAGGTGTACTCTTCCATCATGGCATCTCTCCATGCGGCTCTACTGAAGGTGGCCTCCTCAAAGTGGAAGGCTCGGACTCACGAATACTGCTCACCATCACAATCTAGTTGCAAAACCTCTCGGGAGATTTACTCTCCCTCAATGCCTATCTGTGATTCCCCACTGAACCTGTGCATCCTCAAAATGTCTACGAAGCCGCCGGTTCCTCCTCTCTGAAGTAGTGTGGAGGACTCTCCTGCTCAACCCCGCTCGGTGTGAACCAATGATCTGTAGTAGACCACGAAGTACTGATCCTGAAACACGTGGATCGGTAGCTGCCCGAACTTTGAACTGTGGCCACATCCGCAGCCGAAATGCACGGTAATCCTTTGTAGTGCAAGCTGTGAGGCTCACGAATCACGAGATGAACTACTCACCTCTCTACGTCCTAGACTTCCTAAAGGCTGTCCTCCTCAATCGACATCCCTCCTCAGAGCGGTCTTCCTCCAAGGAGGAAGGTAAATCTGGGAAAGCCTTTGAAGTCTCCACTTTGCCCAACAAAGTCCTCTGCGCCATGGGCTCGGCTTTGTCCTCTTCTCGAGAGGGACATATGAATATGTGATGCGCCCAAAAATACAAAGGTGCCCCAACTCAGGCTTCTTCGGAGAAAGCCTCCTCGAGCATGCTCCCCACGGCCACGTGAGGACTCTTGTTCTGCCGGATATAAACTGCAATGTAGCATGCCTCGACCCATAGAAATAGTGGCAACACCTGATCATGTAGCATGGCTCATGACTCAACAATGGTTCTGTTCTTCCTCTCGGCAACCCCATTAGCTGCGGGTTGTAAGGAGCGATCAACTACCTTCTGATACCCTACTCGACCGCACAATCCATAAACTCATTGGAGTTATACTCACCCCCATTGTCACGATCGGGACTCACGATTTTCTTCCCTATCATTCCACAGAGCTTTGAACTCTTGAAGCCGGCTGAAGAAAATCCAGGACTTCTGAGATAAGTCATCAATGAATACAACATAGTATAGGGATCCGATGTGATGTAGAAGACATGCGATTTATACATCACAGATGTATAAGATCAAGTATCCCTGCCGGTCTACTGTCACTTCTTAGAAAAGCAGTCTTGGTGTACTTTCCCAAAGTACACCCTTGCCTAACTCATGGTGCTCTGAGCTGAAATCTGGAACTCTCATCACCAACTCCCTCAGAACTCAAAAATCCCCATGGTGCAAGTGTTCCATCCTCCTATACCATAACTCATAGCTCACTTGTTGTTCTTTGGTAGAATGAATCAATGCTCGCATTGGCTGGAATGAGAACTTGTACAACCTCTCATGTCTATTAGCAATCACTTTGGCCGAAGTGATGCTAGACCCTCTGGGGGGAAAAAGCACCTTCCCATCATGGAACCAAGACCTCATAGCCCTTCTCCTCAATAGTAGAAACTAACACTAAGTTCTTCTTCAAGCGAGACATAAGAACCTCTGTCAAAGTCATGGGAGCAAAGACTCCCTCCGAAATGAAACGGTCCCACAACCATCCACCTTAACCTCCCAGTCATCTCCAAGCACAACCTCAACATCTCCACAGCAGGTAAGATCTGTCAAGTGCTCCACAGACTGTTGTCATATGGTGGGAGAGCACCCGCGTCAATATACCAAGTATCACGGAGTAGTGGTCCTCGAGAAGAACACACAATCAAGGAAAATTCGCTTGTCCAAACTTGGTGTCTTCCACCTCTCTGTGCTGAAAATTTGTTGTTTGTCGACCTTGGCATCTCACCAAAGGTCCCTTCTCTTGGCATCTCACCAAGTTTCTTGATCTTGGCCTCACCAAATATCCTCTCCTTGGTCTCTCACCAAGTGACTTCCTCTCCGAAGTATTGTCCCAACTTTTCTCTGGCGAAATTTCTCTTTAACTCAGCTACGATACCATGTTAATTTTTTCAAAACCCCAACCCGGTTTCAGTCTCGTCTTTTGATCAAATTTAAATCACCAAGCTTCGGTTCGGCGCACTATTTCGGCATATTCTGGCGGTGTTTGGTATATACTTCGGCTGGTGTTTCATCATGCTTATACCGACTACGGTGTTCGGCGCAAGCTTCTGATCGGTGTTTGGAAACATACTCTGACTGGTGTTTCGGCATATCTTTCGGTGTTTGGTATATGCTTCGACTGGTGTTTTGGCATAATTCTACGACACGGTGTTTAGAAACATACTTTCGACACGGTGTTTCAACATAAGCTTCTGACACGGTGTTTTGGCTTATACTCTGACACAGTGTTTCGACATAAAAAACTTAGAGAAAATAAATTTCAGGCGAAACATGAGGATTATGAACATGGTTTTCAGCAGCAATAAAATATCGACAATATGCAAAACTCAGAAAATATAGATATTAGGTCTAACCCGACCACGGAAAACCACGAAAGGGAAAACCAGTGAGAGAGAGGATTTGTATTATTTATGAGCTTAGAAATTCTTTTCACGGCATTTTCATCTTCAGATATTTTCACAAACTTATCTAGACATTCTGTAGCTTTGCTCCTCAATTTGTAACGAGAAGTGGTACAACTGGCAATTAATGTTGTCGCGGTTGTCTGAAATTAGATTGCCAAAACTTCTGCTAGATTGTATGAATTTGTCTGAGAAATACACTGAAATATATTCACGGCGGTTACCTCAATTTAAATTGCCAATGAAATGTTGTATGGCGGCATGGAATGCATGCCAATACTCGAGAATTAAATTATTTGTCCTCCTCAATTGTGCGTACATGTGTATGGCCTCTTCAAATTCGTATTGTACGGCTTGTTCTTCCTTGTTGTTTGAAATCCATACTTCTCTTTGCTTTGGGATCGTTCGTCCCTTGGCAAATGTTGTCTCTTTTCTCGGCTCAACCTCTCTCTTGCTCTCTCTTGTTCTCTCAGCAAGAAGTCTTTGTAACTTTCTTGTTCTTGGCATCTCACCAAGAACCTCTTGGCATCTCACCAAGAATCTCTTGCTCTCGACAAGACTATTCTTCTTCTTCTTCTCTTGCTCTTGGCATTTCACCAAAGAGCCTCTTGGCCTCTCCACGAAGATTTCTTCAACTACTTCTTCTTCTTTTTTTTTTTTTTCAAGAATGGGTGCGCCCACTTGCCTTAATCAACCTCATGAGGAAGGTGAGGAGTTTTCTAATCCTAGCGGCTAAGATTAGATTAGATGAATGGCTGAATTAGGTGTCTCTTCACTCACCCTCCCCTTTAATAAGTTATCTTTTAATTTGCATCTTTCACAAATTAATTTGACTAAGACTCAATTTCGGCAATTTCTCCCCCCCCCCCCCCAAAAAAAAAAAAAAAAAATTATTTTAATTAAAAATTTAACAATGATCAACTGAACAATATCATCGGATAATCATCATCAACTGGAAAACGACATCAACTAGATAACATCATCAGCTTGGTAACAGCATCAGCTGGATAACATCATCAACTAGGAAATATCATCAACTGGACAAAAACAACATCTGGATAACATCATCAGGCGGGAAATATCATCGGCGGGTAACAACCATCAGGCGGATCAGGAGGCATCAATATCTTCCATTTGGTCATCTGGCATCACAATCATTGACTAGTTCTCCATGAATCCATATTAAAGAAGTTTTGTTCTATTTATCTTCGTGCACAATATAACAACTGCTTTCATCTTCACGATGCTCTTTTCTTATCTTCACCTGAGAAGATATCTTATCTCCGCTTGATATACTCTTTCTTTCTTTCATCTTCGCGCAGAAGATATTGTTTCTTATCTTCACACAGAAGAAATTCTATCTTCACGAAGATTTCTTGTTTTCACACAAAAGATATTATATGAGTTTTGTCATTCCTTTTATGTTCTCCCTTCTCTTGTAGTCATCTATATCACCCATCCTTCGATGGCTACTACCATAGCTTCACTCTAGTCATCCCACATGAACTTCTAGAGAAGATAAGATGCTAGCTTGGGCAGACTAGACTCCCTTTCCATGATCCACGCATGAGATCACGACACAAACCTCAAGAGCCAACTAGCTATTCCACATGGTCAAGGTTTGTATTCTAGGCTACTCAATCCCTGGCCAGAGGAGAGCCTCGCTTCTTCCCCTTGGAGAAATATCCACACTCCTCTCTACTAGGGTGGTCACACCCCTCTCTACGAGATTATTCTAGCATGTCCCTAGAGTATCAAAACTCAACGCAGATTGAGGAAACCTTGGCAAATTTCTCTTTTCCCCTTCTCTCGAAGGTCTCTTCCTTCTCTACACGAAGGTCTCTTCTCTTTTTCTTCTCTATGAAGGTATACCTGTGAGATTTCTCTTTCCCCTCTCTTTGAAGGTCTAGCTATGGGATCCGAAAAAAAATCTCTTGTGGTCCAAAATAATTCCATGGTATAATACCATGTTAATATTTTGGGCACCATCCATCTGCTTTCTAGCGCACCAAATCCACGATCCTCCATTTCGAACTTGAAGACATAACTCCCTCTTACACCAAACTAAGAGCTTCTAATCATCATCCTTGAATTTATCTTATGTAATATCTTGGGTGCCTTCTTGAGTACGAACATTTCTATCTTTAGACTTCATCTTGGATCCTTTTGCTCCCTACGCATCTATAAGAGCGATGCTTGGAGAAACACGCATCTCATCAACTATATATCAGTATCCATCTTTCTCTTCATCTTGAACATTTATATTTGCATATTTAGGAGCCTCTTGCTCACGATATAAATCTTTTGAATCTTGTCTGGTCTTTACTGAGTGTCACCATATCATAAGTCCTTCTTATATTTGTCTAACTACGCAATTCAAGGCATAGCTCTTTCTTCGAGACCTATAAAACTACTTACAATATGCTTTCTAAGATATATCCACTTAGCCAATTAGTCAATAACAATAAGCGATAATCCAAAATAAAACTATATCATGATTTCTATGAGTAGTACACATCTTTTCTTAAGCAAAACTTGGTCTACCATGTACACATATGAAACCTAATCATGAATAAGACTTTTGAACTCTTTTTTTCACTCTAGCTATGAAATTACCAAATTTTCCCTTACTATCATAACTAAACACATACCTTTGTCACTCTCATGAGTGATCATACACGAAATAAATATTTTATCCTCTTTCTTTAAAATAAATATTTTATCTCTTTCTTTATCCTCTTCTTTGATACTTCCTTCATAAATCTGCATAGGCACTGAAATAAAACGAGGTTAATTAACATTCTCACAAAAATCTAACTTGTAATGATAAAGTATTAAAGTAAACAAGATACTAAGAATAAACATGAATATTTATCTTTTGTTTTTGTGTGGGGAATCTCAACGGACTCCACCATTTGCTATCTTTCTTTAGATCAACTATCTTCAACTTAAAGTACATAATCCTCAATTACTACTAAAGTTTTCTTTGAGGGAGGAGATTCATCTTCCTCTGCCACATGTGTGTGATGCTTTCTTTTCCCTTTTCCTTGAGGACAACCATAGGAAAAGTGTCCCAACTTTTGACAGTTGTAGCATCTAATCTTTGAAACATCTTTCTTCTTATCTGGAACTCTTACGGAGTTAGCTTCTTTATTGTTCTTCCTAAAGGAACTTCTTCTGTTCTTTTGAATTGTAAGAGCTTTTTCTTCGTTAACAATTAATCTCTTTTGTTGGTCTGCAAGTCTAGATTCTTCGTGTGTGCAATCTGCCCATAACTTATCAAACTTGGTTAACTTGCTTCTTGCACACACTCCTTGTACAAAAGGAATCCAAAATGTTGGAAACCCATTTAGGGTTGCGGTTACAAGATCTTTGTCACTAATTACATCTCCAATTGCTACAAGTTGATCTCTATTTTTAGAAACTCTCATAAGATAGGATGAGACAGATTATGAGTTTTCCATCTTCATATTATGAAGTTGATTTCTTAAGGCAAGATTTCGGCTAATTTCTTTGCTTTCATATAACTTGTTGAGTGCTTCATACATTTGCCTTGATGTCTGTAGTTCGGATATATGACGGATCAAGTGATCCTTTACTGAATTTGACACGATTCTCTTTGCTTTCTCATTCTTCTTGTGTTTGGTCTTTTGCTCTTCTTCCTTTGGTTCTGGTACATCCACTGTAACATGTTCTAGGAGATCATTCTCGTCTAGAATCATCTGCAACCTATGATTCCAAGATCTGAAGTTTCTAGATCCTTCCAGCATGTCTTATACCCTCATATCGGTAGCCATTCTTTCTTGTAGTAGAAACCCTAGCCCTCGAGGCTATAGAAATAATAGAAAAAACAAATTTCTTGGATCTAAAGACTGAACTCACCAAAAGATGCGTTGGACTGAGGCGAGTATGCTGGTATAGTCAGTTTCTTAAAATTCCAATTTCTAACCCTTGAAACTGGACCAGCGGATTTCTGGACTGGTGCTTCTAGTTTTCTGGTACTTCTGGTTTTCTAGTACTTCTATTTTCCTGGTACTTTTGGTTTTCTCGTACTTCTGGTACTGGTGAAAACTAGGGTTTCACTTTTCGAGAGTTTTATCCACTGAAAAGGTGCGTTGAAGGTGTCAATGAGTTCCTTGGGCTAGGGTGCACTTTTCTAGATGATCTTTGGGCTGAAATTTAATTTTCTTGTATGGCAACAGTGACGTTTTTCTTTTTCCTGTGAAATATGCTCTCTTCAGCTTAGCTCTGATACCATGTTAAAGTTTAAGTTATTATTAGGTTTCTTTTCAATTTACTAGATAACCATAGCATAGATAGGATCACTGAGAGAAACACAATCACATAGTACACAAGAATTTATCCTGGGAAACCCTCAAGGGAAAGAAAACCCAGCAAAACTTCTTTAATATAGATTCAATAACCAAGTACAACACCAGAATAACTCTCTCTCTATGAGAGACAAACTACCATGATGCTAGACCAAAAAATAATCAAAGACTAGAGAGTATCCTCTCCAAGCAATGTGCCTCTCTCTCTTCCTTCTTCCAGCAACTGGTAACTACAGCTTCCTTCAATACTTGTGCACTAGATGAGTGAGTTGAGTGAGTGAACAAATGAGTGGTTGACTTCCTTTATTTATACAAACTGGCAAGCGTTGAAAGGAGTTGTCTCTTCACTGGCGGGGTCGACTTGTCTTTTTCGGTGGTTAGAACCACTTTAATTTGCCTGGGGGTTGACTTCTTAATTTGCATATTACAATTAGGTTTTGACCAATCCGCAAAAGGGGATTTGGTCAATTACAATGCCCGACATGATCAATCCACAAAAGGGGATTGATCTAATGAATAATAGATCAATAATAAATAGAATACTCTTTGTAGTTACAATATTTCAACATAAACATTCTTTTAAATATCAAAGGAGATAAATAAATTGGGGATTCTCCTTGAAGTTGAATAATCCCCTGGTTCCTATCAAAGTTATCTCTACACCACAAAATCAAGTATTTGCAGTAAAAATCTCTGGAACACAACTTGCTGAAGAAATCTTGGGCGTCCAAATCTGATTGGAATTTATTTCCATGGGTTGCAATGATGAGTAATACTTGTATGTTCTTTCCCACTAGAACCTATGATTTTCTCGTCCAAATGTATTGAGAGTATCTCCATAGAAGCTCTCCTTTCTTCTGGCTATCATGTTTAATGAAGTTGGCAGATTGATGTACAGTCATTTTAGAACATTAATCTCAAAGTAAAACCTTTTACCATAATATACCTTGAAACTCTTCTTTCGAAAGAATGATTAATATGAATTAAATTTGAATTGATGGAGAATTTCCTCGAGAAGGTCACCATTAACAATGACCTTTTAATATTTTAACCACTTGTTATTTCTGTGAGATTTGCATTCAATATTCATTGGAGAACGTGACAATATGAGACGAGGATTTACCACGGGACGATGGAGGATCGGATGTATGTGAAGAGATGGTGGAGTGAGCCCGAACTTGCGAACCCGCGATGAAATCACAAGAAATGACTAAGCATGAGACATGGATCGATCGGACGGAGGGGGGAAAAGGTTTTGAAGAATTATGATATGACCCCCGAACCCACGGTGAAGTGTTGAAAAATCGGCTAAGTATTGAGATATCGAGAGAGAAATGAAGTATGAAAAAAAATGACTAAGTATCATGAATCGGATGGACGGATTAGTCATGGCGATAATCAAGTGAATTGGGAAAGTGACCTGAACCTTCAATGAACATTTGAAAAATTTCTAACTATGGTGTGAAATAAGGACGACGAAACATGGCAGTGTGTTTTGGTAACGCAAAACTTTGGACTTAGATAAGAACATGTGATGAACCCACAAGAGACTCAAAATAATCTAAGTATAGGTGTAAAATAGATATGGCGGAATACAATGGTGCATTTTGAAAGAGGAGGAACTTTATACAAGGATGAAATTGACTCATGAACTCGTGACAAAACGAAAAATTTTCTAAGTGTGAGAAATATACAAGGGAATATTTGTGAAAGACTTGAGACACTTTTGGATCAACACTGTTTTATTTCAAGGTATGTGTGTTGTTTGTTATTTTTGTTCAATTTTCAATTCATTTATAAATGACTCCTAATTTTTCTTAATGAGTGAGTCTAACTATGTTGTCATTCATTGTGCCTAGATTATCCAAAGAGTCATAGGAACATGAAGGCCCATCAATAATAACAACGGTATTTTTCAACACCACCCCAATAATTTTCAGAAAGATGGGCTTGGGATTGCATTGAGAAGTAGAAAAAATAAGCTAACGATGGCCTTATGTTTCACATGCAAAGATTGCTTACAATGCAAAAATACCCCCCTACAAGAGTGCAAAAGCCTCCAAGTGTATGTAACTAATTTGTAAATTTATAATTTGTCCTCATTTAATGGATTAAATGAGTGTACATACTTTTACAATAAGAATAATATAATATTTTCCCTCTTTAGTCTTGTCTTGGCATAAGTTTCCATGCAATGGAAAAGTGGCTCTCAACCATTGGCTCCCAACCTCCACCCCTAGCCCACTTCCCAGCTAGGCCCCTATCTCAACCAAACCCTATCCCCCTCTACCCCTCCATCCATACCTCTGCTCATACCCTATCCTTGTCTACCCTTGGGTTAAGCATTGTAAATTCTTACAATATCAATGAGTACTAGTAGAGTACCAAAAAACTAACAACTAAGTCTGTGACTTGACAGTTTCTCCCACTAGCTCACTAGTTACCTGTAAAGAATGATGTGCCCTCTCTAACTTACGATTTGGATCAAAAATAGGTTATTGATGGTCTTCTAAATCAGATTTTGAAATCTTGTCATAAATCTTATCCGAAGAATTTGTCAAATCATCTCAAAGATCTTCCTTTGGAGGAGGTGAGAAAGGTGCAATTGGTTCCTCCTAGAGTGCATGCAAGGGGCCACTTGTCATCTAATTTTTCTCTACTTTATTCATTTGCATGTGTTATAAGAGTAACATAATCATATTTAGGAACAAAATGAGAAAAGGTACACAACCTGGAATGGTGATCCACCTCCCCAACTGCAACCTTGGAACCATCTGCCATTTTTGAAATTATCACTTAATCTAGAGTGAACTCAACTCTTTTTGTTGTACTTGAGTTTCTAATCTGGTAGATAGAGAGGAGATTCATGGAGAGCTTTGGAACATGTAACAAATCTTGAAAGCTTCCATAATCAAGGTCCACACTCCCTTCTTTGCACACTCTCATAGGTGTTTTGTCTCCCATCAACATAGGAGGTCTAGTGCAAGGTACCAATGAAGAAAAATAATGCTTTGATGTAGCCATATGGTTAGAGGCACCTGATTCTAAGATCCATCTATCATATGATGAAGAAATAGTAGTCAAAACATGACCCTTACCTTGATCCTCTAGTGGCTTGTCTTCATCTTTCTTCTTGACATTGTCTGGTATGCAACCTGCAAGGCTGTGTTGTTAAAGTACTTTCACCATGAGATCAATTGTCTTCACCATACAAGAGCTCTCATGATGAAACCCTTTGTGATAATAGTTTCACTTTGTTCTCTCCTTCTTAGACTTTCCTCCCTTTTGGTTCAATGTCTCCTTAGAGGATTCAATGCTTTCTTCATCTATGTGGTCAAGATCCCTTGATTTTTGTTTTTCTTCTTGCTATCATCTTTCACTACAAGATCAAGGGCCTTGTATATCCTAAGAGCTCCCATCTAAATGAGCTTATTTTGCTCATGAATTAGTAGTTCTATGAAGTCATCCATAGAGGGCAGCTTCCAATATTTTCCCATAGAAATCCTTGTAGCGTGGAAAGAAGAAACAAACACATAATACTTGGGCCCTAGCTTTGAAAGAATTGAGAGGATAAGTTGCTCTTCTTTCCTATCAATTCCACAAGCTTTAGCCCATTGAAGAAAAGTCTTGAACTTGGAAAATTAGTCTTGTAGGGTCTCGAAGTTTCTTGTGCTCAAAGATATGATCTCGTTCTCCAATAGATGTCCTATCATTTCATCCTGCTTTCCAAATAATCCATCCATCTTAGTCCATACTTTGTTGGGAGTTGAACAAGACTCAACATGAAAGAGCAAGTTTGGAGAGATGGACAAGTGTATAATCCCATAGGCCTAATCCATTCTATTGACATACTTTGCCTTTTCTACAACTGAATTGGGTTCAACTTTTGGCCCCATAGTGACCCTGGAAATCCCTTTACTCCTTAGCATAAGTATGATCTTGGGTTTCCATTCAAAGAAATTGAATGGGGTAAGAATCAATGATGTAGATGGTTGTTCCATTCTCTTCGGGTTGTTCAATATTTTAAAAATATGCAATATAATGTTATTTTTCCTCACAAACCACTCTAGTGCTCTGATACCATGTAGGATTTTAAGCACAAGCCAAGATCTAGTTGCAAGAAAAAACTACACTAGTAAAATTACAAGAAAAAGAGAGGAGAGAGTGAAATAACACTCAAAAAGACAATATTGTCAAAAACTGAATTCGAATTTCACTTGTATATTAATGTTTGACATGAGTACAATATATAGACTCTCCAGGGAGAAATGCACATAAGGTTGGGGTTCTTTGTGCATGCACTAACTAGATTTAGTCAATTCTTAACTAATCAATACCATGGGTTAGTACCATTGGTCAATACCACGAGTCACTAAGTGGTAAATGATGGTAAATGATAAGTTTGACTCTATTAATGATAAAGGAAATGTGCACTTTCTAAGGGGCTAAGTTTTCCACCTTTATTCAAAATCACCACACTTATTTTAACTTTGATCACAAAAACTAGACATATGCAAAGTATAATTCATATTTTCAAGTACAAAAAGGTTGATTGAAATTCATACATACATACAATTTTTTGCTCTTAGTTCTTGAGTTGTTCTTTCACCTCTTTTGGAATCAAGGAATGGATGTGCAATGGTTGTATTTGGATTTTGTTTGATCATAGTCATAGTTAGAGGGAAAACCTAGTTTTGATGATTGGCACAAAATGAGGTTTTCCACCTTTATGCGAAATCACCACACTTATTTTAACTTTGACACCCAAAACTAGCCCTATGCAAAGTGCAATTCAATATTTGCAAGTACAAAAAGGTTGATTGAAATTCATACATACATACAAAGTTTTGCTCTTGGTGCTTGAGTTGCTATGTTTTCTCCGTCATGTAGTTTACAAAGTGCCTTCAACCTAGCTAGTCACTCTTACTCGAAACCACACAACATGGAATCACATGCTCAACGGGTTATACTTCCCCCAACTCAATTATTTTCAGTGACACATAAACTATCTCAATCGGTGATTTTGTTGACATATTCATTTCTTCAAAAAAAAAATCTTAAAGGCATACCTTCAATAGTATTTCTCTTCACATAAAATATCTACACTTGGTTTGCAACAAATTCTCTTGCAGATTTCTTCATCTTTACTAGTAGATTTGTAATTTGCTCCATCCCTTTTCAATTAGCATCTTCTTTATCTTCAACAACTTATCTTCATTATCTCGTTCTTTTCCATGTGTCTTTATCTTCACCTTTGCAACTCTTTTTTGTTCCTCCCATCATTGTTACATGCTCTGATACCAAATGATGTAGCCATAGGGTGCAATCAAATTCACACAACGAAATTTATCAAACAAAAAACAATGTTATTTCCAGCTAGAGAATCATTAATGCTATTGAGACCACCAAAATTCAAATACGTTAACTCTCCAGTAGCTTAATCACAAATTAGTCTTGAACCACACAATATAGCACTTTTGGTGTAGGCATCTTCTGAACACGATCTTAGGGATCTATTTAACAAAGTTTTAATATCAAGTTATATCTTCTTATACTCAAAACTTGCATTCATCTCCCATATCTTATGTCAATGAAATACACATAGGTTTTAATTTCATAATCCTCACAACCAAACTTCAAATTGGTGCAATTATTAATATACAATATTTTAATAAGCATAGTCATATATTCCATGGAACATTATTTAGCAATAGTTTTAATTGTGTGAAATACACATGCATTTCTCTACAACAATTATGGTTATGTTA
>SNQJ01S0025861.1:0-30447 GCA_010110895.2 Picea sitchensis
ATATATATATATATATATATATATATTTCAATCATATATAAAACTTATTATAATAAAATTCAACGTATTCTGTATATATTCCAAGTCAAATCTACATTTTTACATCTTAAGAAGATGCCATTTTCTACATTATGAATAAATCCATTCAACAATGAAAATAGAAATACACAAATAATTTTTTTAACTACTACATAGATTACTTCTTTTGGCGATCATATATACAAATTATTAAAATAAAATTTTTGTTATCTATATATATTCCCGTCAAGTCATATCTAAGTTTTACATATGTAATTTTTTACGTTTCGAAAATAATCATGGTCGTCAAATACATCTATAAAATAAAAAATAAACATGTTTTGTTTTTAATTATTACTCAAGCATTGAAGTTTTAGATGTGATAACAATTTTAAAAGTTGATGTCCATGGAGATACCCTGATGGTGATTCTTTTTGATGTGATTGTAGCTTTAGAAAGATATGAAGAAGTTTATTGTCAGAAAATTATTAACCTTTTGATTGGATGATATGATTAATGTCACTGTTCTATATCATAGATACATGATTCTTTTTCCTTGGCTTAAATCCACGATCCTAAATTATCAACCAATTGTTTTAAGATAAGATGTTCATAATAGATTCTCAGCTCTCACAAGATTTTTAATAACCCCACCACAGGGGGTGGGAAAGGGGGTCCGACATCGCTCTCCCCCCTTTCCCAACTCCCACGTTTAAAAATTAATGAGTTTCCATCCCATGGAATAAGGTGGAAAGGGGGATGTTGGGCATCGCCCCCTCCCCCCTGACATGACATGAACATGACATGAAGTGGAAAGGGGGGAAGGCGATGCTGGGCATCGTCCCCTCCCCACTTTCCCTTGTTTTATATTAATAAAACAAGGGGGAGGGGGATATTCCCAACAATGCCCTCCTCCTTCCCACCTCATTACACTCGTTTTTTTTTTTTATTTATTTATTTTTATTATTTTTTTTTATTTGTTACGTTTTTTTAGTTTTTATAATTTTTAACACAATTTTTTTTTTTTTTTTAAGGTTTAAGTTTGGTTAAGTTTTTTATTTATTATATTTTTTAAAGTTTTTTTTTTTAAAATTAATGTTTTTTTTTTTTTTTTTTTTTTTTTTTTTTTTTTTTCAATTCTATTTAGTAATTTTTTAAATAATTTAAACTTTTTTTAGTTTTTAATATTTAATGTTTTTTTCATTCTTTTTGGTTTTTGTTTGATTTTAAACATTTTAAAACCCCAAAGGCAGGGTAATCATCGGGACCAACGAGCACATTGATAGATGGGCAGACACCTGGCTGAAACCCACGCAGCACCACGCCACCGCAGTGCACACTAACTCCAGGTATTTAGTCCATGCATTTGCTCAACGATTAGGCATTGCCCTCGTGTTTCACAGGCGGTTTATGAAGGTATGCTTTACTCTGGCTTCATGGGGAATTTGTATGCTAAATGAGATGGGCTAGCAGCTAACCAGGTCCCATCTTTCCACAGATCAATGGTTTATTTACGATGGTGAAACTCATGGCTCATTCACATTATCTACCTCCTGCTCCTAGTAGTTACACACCCGTCTGAGTTTCTCTTTGTCTCTAGCTCAAGGATTTTCCTTCGCTACACCTCTGCTTCAAGCTCTTCCTCTAGCTCCTTCTCTGGTTCACTCCCTCCCTCCCCCTGGTCTGGAGTCAGATGCCTCGTGACAGTAGAAGTGATCAGAGAAGCAATAAGAGGCTGACTTGGTATGTTAGAGAGAGGCCCCGGAGACTCCAGAGAGGGGTCTACATGTGAGCATGCTCGAGTGCCTCAGACTCTGGTTTGTGCCACCCTCCCTGGATCTCCCCGACTCTGGTGGCAGCCTCCTCCCGGAACACCCTCGGCTGATTTGTGCCACCACTCAAACTCCCCCTTTTTTCTTCTCTGTTTTGCATGTAGAGTCAGTGGTTCAATATGCAGAAAATTCCTCGGTTTTTCTCCTAAGCTCATTCGACATACCATCACCAACCTCCTACATGTCCCCTCCTTTCTCCCCATCTCAGTAGCCCTCTCTTCTTTCTCCTTCCTCTCTCCTCTCCGTCTCCCCCTCTTGATCCTCAGTGCTCACCACCTCCTCCTTCCCCACTTGCTTGTTCTTGAGTGGAATGGGATGGAAATTTGAAATTCTTTGGATTTCATCCGAGAACTCACTCATGGATTTCAAGTACACCATCAAGGAATTATTGAGCAGGGATGACAATTGAGTTCATCGCGCAGAGCATCTGGAGTCTCTTCTTGGGATCTAAGACATGCAGATCAGGACCTTGAGGAGATCTAGGTAAGGACGACACTACAATTATGAGAAGAAACTGACTTATTGACTGGGATGGTCCCAACTTTTGGTTTCTAGTTTTTTTTTTTTTTATGTTTCCTAGATGGTTTTAGTTTTGTTGTTCCAACCTTGCATGTCACATCCCTAGCTTCTAAACCTTGATTTTTTCGCTTTTGAAATGCATGTAGTTAAAACTCTCTCTGACCCATGTATTAGTTTCCCGAGGCTGATGTTTCTGGTCTCGAGGATATTCCAACATAACTTTTTCTCTTTAAGGAGCCTTCAATATGTTTAGCAAAAAAAAAAAAAATTACAAAACATTTAAAAAAAAAAAATTGTTTTTTTTTAATAAAATAAAAATGGTCTTTCATTTTAAAATGTGTATTTTCATGAAAGAAGACCATTTTTAATTTTAAAAATGGATTTTCATTTAAAATAAATTTTTAATAAGAAAAATATTTTTTTTAATTTTAAATAGTAAATGTGAAAAATTAAATAAAGAAAAAGTAATGGTTTTATTTTCTTTAAAAAAATTAAATAAATGTGTTTTGCTTTAAAGAAGAAATAGAAACTTATGTATGTGAAGTTTCTTTTCAATTTATTTTTATAATGTAAATTTAGAAAATCAAAATAAAATCGATAATAAATAAAATACACTTTGATATACAAACAAGTTGAGAATATCTTTTTGTTTGTGATACTATGAGATTGAGGAGACTATTTCAACTAAGTGGCAATTTTAACTCCAAAAATTAGAAGGGTGCCATCAGTGGCATGCTTTTTTTGATTTGAAAGTCAATTTTTCACAATGGTATTGGTTTTCAAGGAAATGATTTCAAACAAGTCACAATTTTAACTAACTTGCAAAAAATGGGTGCTATCTGTAGCACATCCATTTTGAAACAGGGGTAAAATGCTACCTCTAAGAAAACAAGAACTCTGAAGAGTTCTCATTAGGATTAGTAACTTTGTTAACAATGGCATTGAACAACAAGGTCATTTTTCCTTACCATCCTATCAACCAACCTTCTTTGAAGAAACAGTGAAAGGGGAACATTGGGTAAAATCCATGAATGAATAAATTGAATCCATAGAAAGTAACAGGGCTTGGGATCTTGATTTGAGATTGCTGGCAATAGAAATCCAACATAAGATTAAAGTGGGTGTAAAATACAAATGAAAGGAAGAATGAGAAGCCACATATGTAAGGCAAGGCCAGGTTGTAAGGTTTCTCTCAGCATGCCGGCATAGACTATGGTGAAACCTCTGTTCCAGTAGCAAGGTTAGATATAGAAAGGACCATCTTAGCCATCGAAGCTTAGAACAAATGGCAAGTCTACTAGTTAGATGTAAATTCAACCTTTTTGAATGACATACTTTTAAGAAGAGGAAGTATATGTGGATCAACCACTTGGTTTTAAAGTAAAGGGACAAGAGGACAAGTGGATAGAGATTGAAGAAATCTTGTATGGTTTAGAATATCCAAGAGCTTGGTACAATCAAGTTGAATCTTACCTGATTAACAATGGATTTAGCAGGAGTAGTAATGAGCCAACACTCTATACGAAATCATATCAAGAAGGTAAAATTCTCGTTGTTCAGCCTTTATGTTGATTATATGATATATACATGTAATATGATGTTAGGCAGATTTAAAGAAGCTACCATAGAAAACATAGTTTGAGATGATTGATCTTGGATTCTTAAATTATTTGTTGGGAATTGAAGTTGAGCATCTGCTCATGGTATTTTTGTTTGTCACCAAAAATTATCTTTAAAAATTAGAAATATTTAGAATGAATAAGTAAAGCCAACACATAGAATCCTACTTCAGCCCTAAGGCAAAAGTGAAAACAAGATGAAAGTTCTGATTGAGTTCAACTCTATATATGTAAGAGGTGGTGGAGGTAGTCTCAGGGTGCCTCATTACAATAGAACTGATATAATGTTTGCAACAAGTTTGATTTCTAGGTTTATAGAATCTAAGGATTCCTCATTGGAAAGTTGGAAAAACAAAACTAAGGTATGTTGCAGGGACACTTAACCATGGTTTGTGAATTTTTAGCTTTTATAGAAGATTATTCACTTGGGGGTACAAAATATGAGTGATTTTGCAGCAAGTTTAGATGACATGAAAGAAACCTGTCAGTTATGCTTTTCATTTTGATGCAGATGTTCGGTTCATTGGCATCAAAGAAACAACGCATTGTTGTAATATCTTAGAGTATGTTGTTGCAACTTTAACATCTTGCGAAGCATTATGGCTGAGAAGATTTTTAAATGATCTAACACATACTAAAATAGACAGTTCCTATTTTAAGTAAATTGACCATCACATTCTCAAGAGAATCATGTATTTCTGAAAAAGCCACATTGTGCCTTTCATTTTATTGAGATTTGTCAATAATGAAGATGTTTCTCTTCAATTCTATGGATGTTCTTTATATATATATATAAGTCATATCTACCCTTTTTACATCTACAGAGATGATGTAATTTTTATGAGTTACAGGAAAATCATTCAACAGATAAAATATAAATACATAAATAATTGTTTTATGGAAAAATCCATTCAACAATGAAAACATAAATACATAAATAATTTTTTTAACTAATAGATATATGAATTTTTTTACGATCATACATAAAACTTATTAAAATAAAATTTACAGTGTTCTCTAATATATTATTCTCAAATCGATTGTTCTTTGTTCATTTTAAGAAGATTTCATGTTTTAAACCAATGCAAGAGGCGATGCACGACATCCCTTTCCACCGTGTTTAAAGCCAATGCAGTAGGAGGAGAGGGGCGATGCCCGACATCATCCTCCCCCCCTTTCCCTCCCGCTTTTAAACTACGGTATCACCTCCCCCACCCATTGGTTTTAAAATGTTAAAACCAATGCAAAGATGGTGATAGACATCTATGTCCTTTCCACCCGATACTCCTTATATACCTATGATTTAAATTTGGCTTTCATATTTTTAAAGTATAGAGTTGGGTAAAAATTTATTATAATAATAAATGTTAATGAAAAAGTAGATTGTTTTGGAAATGTCTAAACTATTAATATTTTTAATGAAATATTTGGAATTTGTAAATTTAAAGGAAAATTAAAAAAACCCGAAAACCATTGTTATATTTTAAAAATAGATAAAAAACACTGAATTATAAATGAAATAATCAAATTCCTTTTAATACACATATGGTATTCAGTGTTATCACATATTAATTTTTTGAATAATAAATAAAATTTATTAGAAATAAATTCATTATATTTAAAAATAGATAAAAATCTTCGAATTTTATAAATACAATAATCATAAATTTCATCCAATTACAAACCATTTCACTCAATTCACTGTAAAATAGATAAATCCATTCAATATTAGAAAATAAAATACATAAATAATTTTTTAACTAATACATATATTAATCTTTTTATGATCATATATAAAACTTATGAAAATAAAATTTGATTCTCTCTATATTCCCATCTAAATCTGAAATCATCTACATTTTTACATATTAAAAAGATGTAATTTTATAAATTTTGGGAAAAAACCATTCAACAATAAAACTATAAATACACATAAATAATTTTTAATTAGCTAAATACATATTTTAATTTTTTTTTAATATCATATATAAAACTTAAAAAAACAAGTTTGATATTCCTCATCATTTTCTGCATTAATTTTTTATATTATAAAAAAAATACATAAATAATTTTTTTTAACTAATACATATATTAATTTTCTTACATCATATATAAAACTTATTATAATAAAATTCAACGTATTCTGTATATATTCCAAGTCATATCTAAGTTTTTACATCTTAAGAAGATGCCATTTTCCACATTCTGGAAAAATCCATTCAACAATGAAAATGAAAATACAAATATTTGTCTTTAGCTATTATATTTTTTTTTTTTTACGATCATATATAAAAAAAATATTAAAATAAATTTATGTTCTCTATATGCTATTCCCATCAAATCTATATCTAGTTTTACATCATGTAATTTTTCACGTTTAAAACTAATCATGGTTGTCGAAATACATCATAAAATTAAAAATAAATATTTTGTTTTTTAATTATTATTTAAGTATTGAGGCTTTAGATGTGATAACAATTTTAAAAGTTGGTGTCCATGCAGATACCTTGATGGTGAGTCTTTTTGATATGATTGTAGCTTTAGAAAGTTATGAAGAATTTTATTGCCAACAAATCATTAACTTTTTGATTCGACGATATGATTAATGTTACCATTCTATGTAACATATAAATGATTCTTCTGCCCTGGATTAAATCCACGGTCCTAAATTGTTAGCCAATCGTTTTAAAATAAGATGTTCATAATATATTTTCAACTCTCACAATTTTTTTAATAACCCTACAGGGGTGAGGAGAAGAGACTCGACATCCCCTCCCCTTTTCCACCCCCCACATTTAAAACATAATGAGGTGGGAAGGGGGAAGTGATGACGAGGCATCTTACCTCTATTTCCCACCCCTCGCATTTAAAACATAATGAGGTGCCACCTCATGGCATAAGGTGGAAAGGGGGATGTTGGGCATCGTCCCTCTCCCACACAGCATGACTTGAAGTGGAAAGGGGGAAGGGCGATGCTTGGCATCACCCCTCCCTGTATGTTAGTATTAATGAAAATAGGGGGAGAGGGAGTGATGCCAACAATCCTCTCCTTCCCATCTCATTACACTTGTTTTTTTTATTTTTATTTTTCCCGGGTTTTAAGTTTGATTTCAAAATTTTTATTTTATTAAATATTTTAAAGTTTTTTTTTTTTAAAATTATGCTGCATTTTCATTAATTTTAAACTTTAAATTTTTTTGTGTTTTTTAATAATTTAAACTTTAAAAAAAAAAAAAAATGTTTATGTTTTTTTTTTTTTATTTTTATTTTTTTTTTGGTATTTTGTTTGATATATATATATATCAATGTTGTATCTTCGTGTTGAAGTGTTGGTAGAGGGTTAGGAAGAAATCATCTTACTTGGCGACATGTCATTTGAAAAATATCCCAGAAATATAATACAAATAGAGACCTCAAAAATACAAAAACATAATCATTTTCAATTTTTTAATTTTTTAAACTTGTAGTAAGCAACAACAACATCAAATAAAACTTTCTACATCAATATTGAAAGAAATACAATAATAAAATAAAGATGCATAAGATGTCAAGTGGTCTATATCATTATAAAATGGAAATTAAAACATGTTGAGTATTAAAAATAAAGACTATTATGGTGTCTTCCACAATAGTCAGTCTCATGGATATCATGACCTGAGCTTAGATGATATCAACTATTTCATGATTCTAATCTGAGGTGAGATTAAGATGAATTAAGATGGAATATCATGACCACAGACTATAATGATATAATCTGATGTAGACTAGGTGCATATCATAATTAATATCATCATGGATGTCATGATGAAATATTAAGATGATATTAAGGTGCATATATCATGATAGAATAATAGGTACCACCATATAATCTTAATGTCAGGTGAAAAGGTGATAATAAGATTTTAAAACATGTTTCCAAAGCATTAAAGAAAATTAGAGACAACATATCCATTTCTCATGAATATATCAAAACGATGCCAAGTGCAATACATATCTATAAATCAGAACATAAATACATAATCAATGAGGGCTCTAAATGGCCTCTACAGCATCAAATAACATACCAAGTTAGAGTCAGCGATACTATATAGGTGGAAATGCCAATGAAAAGTACAAAATAACTATAAGCGTGGAGAATACTAGAGCAGAGTAGATGAAAGAATCTCATGGCTCATGAGTCGTGATTGTCAGAAGTCCTCCATGTCATAATCATCCAAAGTTGACATCACTACCCTTGCTCTCTCCTCCATCCTCCTCCTCCTCCCTATATCCAAGTACAATCCATGCATTTGTTGATGTGGACTGGAGGATGACCCCTCAAGGATCACCATCACATCAAAAAGTGACCGACTCTAGCACTAGTTCATTAGATCCAAGTTGGCTAAATGCCAACTCAACATTGTTGTCAGAGCCATATCAGCCAGCCCATCCCACATCTTTGTCTTTCCTACAACCACTCTTCTCTCTACTTGTATATATAAGACAAAGGTTGGTGTACAAATACACTATTAAGTCACCTGAAGCAGGCCGAAAAGAGAGTTCAATGGAACAGGTTGTATGCCTTGAGTGAGGAATTTACATTTCAGGGTCATGACAAAATAGTCTAACAATCAATGCCACCAACATCGAGGAATTTATAAAGGGCTTGGTTCTCTCTTGATTAAATGTCCCGGTTCCATACTCTCATACATGATGAATCCAGTGGAAACATTGCAAAACTGCCAATCTTGAAATCTAAGCATTAAGTGCTGATTTTGAATGAGACCCACAAAAAATTCTACTTTCTCCATATGAAGTCCAATGAGGATTGAACCACTCTCAAACATCCTAAAGAGCAATTAATGGTAATGTTAAGAAATTTAAGTAAAAGGATGAAAATGAAGATAAAGGAGAATGCCACTTTATCTTTCATTTTCATTCTCCTTTATCTTTCATTAATTTTATTAAGAATTTTAGTAAAAAACTTTAAGCAGGCCGACACTTTCCATCGACTCATGTGGGTTATTGGAAGAAATTATTAATGGATCAACTCAGATATGTAGCGACACATTCAAATGTCAGGAAATGTAAGTGAGCATTTTCAATAATCTTCGTGGGGTTAAATTTTAAATAAATCTTAAATACACTAGTTATATCTTTTTTTTTTTTTAAATAAAAGGGGTGATGAATAATCATTTCTAAGTACCATTAAAAGCTGTGTGAGCCCGTGTCCCGCCTAAGCTGAGGCAGGGACAGTGGCTATCCAGTGTCATCTGAAAGCATAGTTTGTAAAAAGAGCCAGTGAAGATACTGCAGAGAAACAGACCCATAATTCTGACATGTGCTGATTATTTCTATCCTAGCTGGCCAGTAAGCATTGACTCCTATGCCAAGAGATTGCAGGAGGCAGGTTTGAGAACATGAGGAAAACCTTTGGTACATTACTGATCACAGCTTACAGGTGTGCCTCCATCTCTGTGGAATGAATATGGTGAGGCCTTGTCAGTTACTGTTTCAGTGAGGAGGGAGTGTGCCCCATAAAACTATCATTCTACAGTCCGAGGCTCCATTGGCGAAAAGATGCAGTGGATTTAATTCTGATTCCGAGGATGAGAGTCCCGGACATCTCCCGGTCTGCTTGGCCGAGGCTCTGGCCTGATGTTCGTCCATGTTAGCCATGCTTGCCTCTCAGCTCTGCTTCTTCCTTCTGTGTGTGGCTCACGGGGAGCCTCCTCAGATTCACAGTAGCAGAGGATTCACCTTCTTTGCTCAAAGGTGGTTGTGCAAGGAGGTCAGACAGAGTCCAGTGTGATTAATTAAAAGTTCGAGCTTGTGCTGGGTTCGATCTTTCAGTGTTTGTGGTGAGGATATGTCGTGGAGGGGCTGGTGACCAATATTACGATATGACCTCTTCCATGTACGCCATTGGTGGCGTACGTGGTTTGGTCCTGCGTCGCTGTGCTGCAAGCACCATGGCCCTCTTGAAAATCTGTTTGCGAATGCGGCGAGCCTCCGCGGCATCAAATTTCTGCTGCCGTTTGCGCCGAACTTCCTCCGAATCTGACCCGTGATGATTGCCTGGGATTCCTAGGCATGGCGTGTACCTTGTGAAAATACGGAAGTGGGTGGAATAATATGTCGTGGTAAAGCGTCGGCAATGAAGCGCACCTTGTGAATCCGAATCGAGGTCGGGAGCAATCCGCACCTACCATGGAGATGAGTCATCGCTCTCGGCGAGGATTTTATGAACCTGCCCAGCCATATCTTTAGCATTCACATCTGCATTAATGTTGTTGCATAGTGCTCGGAGTCCGAGGGGTACTTCTGGCGCGAGAAGCCGTCGTGATAAAACTCCTGTGCAAAACATCGCGGTTAATGGCATAGGTCTGTGAGCAGTAGATGCATTTAAACCGGCGTCCATTTCGCCTCCTTGCTCCTAGTCTAAGCCACACATCACCCCATACGGGAGATGGAGATCATTTCTGGCTAGTTCTTGGCATTGGGTGAGGATCGGAGAAATTTGTGAGCAGGGCCCTCTGACTTATAAGTTCCTCCCTGTTCCTTTGCTTCGTGGCTAAGCGATCCAGCTATCTTGTTACTTCTTTTAATATGTCGTGGTGGTGGTGATGATTGAGAATCACGGTGGGATTGGTGCACGAATTAGGTGAGTGGCGTCACCCGGTCTCCGACGAGATTTTTCAGCGGGTTGCAACCATGAATGATTTTGGTTGCCCTGTCGATAATGATTTATTGATCCTCCTTCAAAATAGTCCTTTGTGATGACCATGTCCTAGAAATTTGGATTCTCGCCTTGTGAGGAGACACCGTGAGCTCTGCTATTAGTGGAATGCTTGATGAACCACTGCCAAACCAAGTTTCATTTTGAGTTCTGGTACCGCCCGTAACCCTCTTCCAGTCCGGGTTGCCCTTAAGGCACCATCGAGAAGTTTACTGATGAAGTGTGTCTTGGGGAGACCAGTGTTGAAACACAGGGGTTGACCCTTGTGAAACTACGCGGTGAGGTGTGAAGGATGGGGAGGGTTGCCAGCGGTGAAGGATGAGCTGCTCCTAAGGTACCTTTGCTTAATCTTTCTTCTCCCAGAGTTTGTTGTTGATTGTCTCGCGTATTTGTGCTTGAGTTTTGTCCCAGGCGAGTTTAGGGGG
This sequence comes from Picea sitchensis, assembly GCA_010110895.2. NCBI lineage: Eukaryota > Viridiplantae > Streptophyta > Pinopsida > Pinales > Pinaceae > Picea > Picea sitchensis. The sequence goes on from SNQJ01S0025861.1 coordinate 11,132, forward strand.
CCGTTTGAAATGGAAGATCTGTGGGTTCCTCTTTCCAGTTGCGGGAGGGTGGAATCAGGCGGTGCCATATAAGATTTAATGGGATTCGCGAAGGAGATGTTAATCCCAATTCTGCCGATTGTATCTGATGATTGATCACCTCTATTCATTGGATTTATGTAGATGCAGCTCGTAGTCCAGATTTCTTGAGCTGTAGCCACATGTATTGAAAAAGATGTTCTATGCTTTCCCTCTGCTGAGAGAAATCCTACATAAATGGAGAATTGAAGCCTCTTTTCACAGAATTGTCCCGAGGTTAGTGCTTTATTGTGCACTATTAGCCATAAAAAGGTAGAGATCTTGGGGCGGAAGGCGAGGTTCCGGTTTGGTCCAGACAGGCTCCCTAATTGGATTTGGTTGGTTTGTATGTAGCGCATAGGCTTCCTTGATGGTGAACATGCCAGTTGTGGTGTAACCCCACCTCAGGATATCCGAGGGCCCTCTGAAAATTTTCACGCTTTTGGCTTGGCGTGCCAGCACAGGATTGATGGTCTGGGAATGCCAAGCTCCTGATAAAATGATTTTTCCAATTTCTCCATCTTTGGCCGTGTTTGTATCCATAGCTCCTTGGCGGTGGGAATTGCAGGCATTCGTTGAAAGAACTTCTTTGAACGATGACTCTTCTATGGTGCCCAAAGGGTTTGAGTGTTCGCCCTTCCCAAAAGGCGTTCCTCCATCTCTCGGTTCCCCAAAAGTGAATTGAACTAAAGGTCGCGATTTTGCCCGTGATGTTCCATATGTTGGGCAGATGCCAAGTGATTGTTGAGCGGATCAAATTGTCTATATGGCCGGAGTATTAGAGTGCGTGCTTCCTTTTCCTTTGGGCGAGGGTTCTTCTTTCCATCTCCACCAGATTTTGGCTCCATTACTTGATTGAGTTTCCCTGGATCTCGGAGTCCCAGTCCACCTTGACTTTTTGGCATGCACAGCTTATCCCATTTGACTAGAGCATACTTTTTTAGGTGATGCCCTCCAAAGAAATTCTATGCCAAAGATCGATTATACGATGACTTTTTGGGCTGCCGAATGGTGAAAAGATAAGTTGGCAAAGCTTGCAAGGCGATTTAGGAGACCGGTAGAAGCCGGATTAAAAATTAAAATCGGTTCAGCGGCTATTGAGATGGGCGGGAGGAGGCGCTGTCCCAGAGATAGTGAAGTGGCACATCTGTCGGAGAACCAGAGGTGATTTGGTGGAAGGGAGCTCCACAGGTATCTTAAAAGTGGAGATGTGCCCCATTGAGCAGGGGTGGAGTGTTGAAAAACGGTTTATTAAATGGGAGTTGAAATGACATCTTGAAGACTTAAGTGAAGTCAGAAAGGATGGAGTTAAGCTTTGAGGCCTCTTGAACGGTGGGAGAGTTCAGAAGGAGGAGGTGTCATCTACAAATTGACTGTGAGAGGGTGCGGGTTGAAGGTTGTGCAAAGGTAGGCCTTTGAGACCCTCCGGGCGGAAGCTTTGATGTGGCAACTAAACCTTCCATGGAGAAGAATGAACAGAAGGGAGAGGGGTCCCACATAAGTATTCCTCTAGATGGCAAAAGGGGGTTTGAGGGCGTAAGTTACAGGATGGAAAAGTGGAGGATGTGAGATTCATGATCGGCCTGATCAGTTGATCAAAGCCAAAAGGATTCGAGGACAGCCCTTATGTAATGGCCAGCCCGATCAGCTTTGGAGAGGAATCGATTTTGATATAAGCTTATACAGCGTTTTGGAGGTTTTGAGAGGTGAATTACCCTCGTTGGCTAGAATGACACTATCCATGATATGTCTTCCTTCCACATACCACGATTTCTCATCACGAGATAGGAATGGCGAGAATGGCCTTGAGAGCACAATTGGCGATAATATACGTTATGACTTTGTAGATGACATTACATAAGGATATGGGTGCAGGCCCATTTTGGGGTTGGTCACCCTTTTCCTCCTTAGGGATAGAGGTGAAAAGATGGCGTTGAGAGAGGAGAAGTGCACAGTGGAAATGCTTGACTCTTCAACGACTTCCCATACATCACCGGATCAAGTCCCGGCGATTGAGTGAAAAAGAAATCCTTGATGAACTTATCCGGACTGGAGCTTCTGGTATGGATTTTGTAAAGCGAAGTGGAGCCTCCTCTTGGGTGATGGGCCGGTTAGAGTGCGTTTTATACAGCTAAGGCGGTATCATTTTGTGACCCGCCGGATGGCCCTCCGTTATTTAGGAAGTTCCATTGAGAGGTCTTGAAGTAATAATTGTCTTGTTGCTCCTCTATTTGAGGTCATGTTCCTGGGGACTAATTCCCTTGGCCATCACGAGGTGGTGATTCTATTAATATGCCTTAAAAGTGCATCATGGCTTTGTGGAAAAACTTTGTATTCTTTCCCCTCCTAATATTGAACTTGGGGCTGCTTCCAGAGGATTTCCTCCTGCTTCCGTCGTTCCTCCAGATGTATTTGGAGTTGTTCTTCTTCCTGAATTAGTTCCTCTGTTCGCTCTCCTGAGATGAAGATTCTTTGGATCTCCTCTGATGATCTTCATTTCTTTGTCTTTTGTATTGTGATGTTGCCAAAAGCTGTTTGTTCGATACTTGACATTGAAGTTCTTTAGTATTCTTTAGAGTCTATTTTATACATGTTCCGTGGTCTATTGCCGCTTGTTCCCACCAAAGTGTAAGTGCAATTGAAATCAGATAGTGAGAGCAGAATTTTTTCAGCCGGAAGAGTTTATGCAGGGGCTCTCTAGGTCGATTGTAGAGTACTTGATAGTGATGGAAGAGCACCGCTCTTGGAAGAATGGACTTTCTATGTGAGAGCTGAGTCATGATTTCTTAGGCTACCTAGAAATTGGCGATCCGATCTAATGCTATCTTTGAGGCCGAATCTTGTGGTTGGACCAGTGAAAGTATTACTAGTTTCAATATCTACTAATTTTAAGGTCAATGAGGACTTTAAACACCCACATTTATCTTGATACAGTCTTTGACTCTCGACTTTCCTCCGGCGTCATGACAGTCATGTTGATGTCCAAGGATCCAGTTGAGGTGGTGAGTCACTAGGAGTCTGAAATTTTCAGTCATTGTAGGAACCTATCTCTTCTCCTGGGGCTGGTAGTCCATAGACATTGTGATGGCCCCTTCTTGGTTAGGTGCACAATAGCTGAAATAAGGCGATATAGTTGTATTTGTTGTGAAAGGAGTTCTGAGGCTCACATTGGTAGTTCCAAAGAATGCTTGAAGTTGAGAGAGGCTCCCATGGAATCAATTGTTATGGAGTTGCAGTCTTGCCAGATGCGCTGGGAGATTGCGTCAACCTCTGCTCCTTTACATTTAGTCTCTTGAAGCAGCAATATATCGGGTTTCTCTGCCATAATGCTTTCTCGGAGGATCCTCTGCTTGGGGTAGTCCATTCAGGGCCTCTGTTCGAGGTGATGATCTTCATCATTGAGGGAGTGTTGTGTGGGAATTATCTCTCGAAGTTTTACATGTCCTTGAGTTTATCCTTGGGTTAGGCTTCCTTGATTAGTTAGTCGCCAGTTTCTTCCTCTTCGTTTGCTCGGGGATCACGTTTCATACTCGGTGGAATCCATGGCCAATACCTGAGTAGATGCAGTAGATCCTGGAGATTGAAAAGACGTGTACCTTCTTGAGGGAGTTTGAGTCCATGCAGTTGAGCCTCCTCCAACTTTCCCGGATCTATGTAGCCAAGATCCTTCTAGATCGCTCTGGCATTGGGGTATCTCCATTAATTAGCCTTCTCCTTTTTCCTCAGTTTAGGCGTTCCTCCAGTCTTATTTATTCGGAATCTGGATTGGATCCAGCATTGGTATTTCCTTCTTGTGTGTAGTTTTTGTCGGGTTTTGGACCTCCTCCTCTTTTGGTAGTTGCTCCAGGATCTCATAAGCATTTTTTGTGGCTATGTTTTGCTTGGCATTTGCGGCTTGCTTCTTTGGAGGGTTTCTTCTTCTGGATGTTACTGTAGTGAAACCATCCTTTTGCAGAGTTTCATTTGGTTTTGCCGCTTGTTTGATGATGGGACAGTCTCGATACAGGTGACCATGTTCGTGACACCTTGGAATATGAGTATGTCTCATAATCTAGGGGTTTGTTGCCAATCCCTCGTCTTGGTGTCCGAGGTTACCCGATCGGGAAGAGCCATGGATATGTTCATACCTGCCGGATCACGTACATTATGAGGTGTACTTCCCTTTGCTTTGTGGCTTAAAGACTTTCATAGTACCCAAAGGTGTTTCAATGCCAGTAAAATCCTCAACGGTCTTGCGGGGTATGGCATTATCCGGACAGGAGCCATGGTGAAATATCTTCTTTGTCATTTGAATCTCCGGAAGCGGAGAACTGATCTGGCAGAATGAAAGAAGTATGGCCCATTTTCAAAGGTCATCTTTATCCTCAGTTGTACAAAATAATTGTGAAAGCCTTTAGAAGTGAGTTGATTCGTAATCCCCATAGAATTACCACAAGCCATGATCCATATGGAAGTCTCTTTATTGAGCCACAAGATTGCCAATCAAGGCGTGCTCTCTCATAAATTGCATGTGCTCTCAGCCACGGTGGGCGGTAATCAGAGTAGGTTTCTCATTGTGGAATACTTGCGGAGCTCATTTGTGAGTCTTAGGTTGAAGAGTCTTTGGCTTGGTCTCTGTCTCTGTCATTAGAACCCTGTATATGGCGATCAGCATTCCCGAACGCTCGAAGGTGAATTGGCGCCCGCTGGTTCCGTTTATCAGTGGCTACTATAATGGCGGCTTTGTATGAGAGTTGTACTTCCATGTCCTTGCAACAATGGAGTTCGCAGGCTCTTCTGCGATCTTGGTGGTGTTTCTTTGTGAGAGTTGGCTTGCTCCAGTTTGCCCGTCCCGAGGGCAGCTAAGGGTTTGAGTGTTATGCGATGCATCTTGTCCAGAATTAGTCTTTACATGCCAGGAGTCACTAGCGTTATATATTGACATATTCCATGATGATATATATATATATATATATATATATATATATATATATATATATATAATAAAATAGTGTTTTTAATTTAAAAATATGCATTTTCATTAAATAAGACAATTTCTCATTTTAAAAAATGGGTTTTTCATTAAAAAATCTATTTTAGATAGAAAAATGTGTTTTGCTTTAAAGAAAAAAAGAAAGATGTATGTGAAGTTTTTTTTCAATTTATTTTTCAATATATAAATTTAAATAAAATAAAATCGATTAATAAATAAAATACCACTTTTTTTTTTTTTTTTTTTTTTTTTTTTTTGTTTGAAAAAAAGAAAGATGTATGTGAAGTTTTTTTTTTCAATTTATTTTTTTAATGTAAATTTAGAAAATAAATAAAATCGATTAATAAATAAAATACCACTTTTCGATATACACGCTAATTTGATTTTTTGTTTTGTTTGTGAAAGTACTAGTGATCGAGGAGACTATTTCAATTAAGTGGCAATTTTAACTCCAAAAACAAGAAGGATGCCACCGATAGCATCACTTTTAGATTCGAGGGTCAATTTTATCCAATGATATTGGTATGCAAGGAAATGATGAGGCACTAATTTCAATCAAGTCGCAAATTTAACTAACTTGCAAAAAAGGGGTGCTACCGATATCACCATTTTTTGAAACGGGGGTAAAAAATGCAACCTCTAAAAAACGAGAACTCCAGAGAGTTGTCATTAAGTTGGTAACTTTGTTATCAATGACATTGAACAACAATGTCATTTTTCCTTACTATCCTATCAACCAAATTTCTTTGAAGAAGTAATGAAAGAGGAACATTGGGTAGAAGCCATGAATGAGGAAATTGAAGCCATAGAAAGTAACAAGACTTGGGATCTTGTTGAATTTCCAACAGACAAATCCAGCATAGTAGTCAAGTGGGTGTACAAAACAAAGCTAAATGAAAAAGGAAAGATAGAGAAGCATAAGGAAAGGCTGGTTACCAAATGTTTCTCTCAGCAACCTTGCATAGACTATGGTAAAACCTTTGCTCCAGTAGCGAGGTTAGATATAGTAAGGACCATCTTAGCCACCACAACTCAGAAAAAATGGCAAGTCTACCAATTAGATGTAAAGTCAACCTTTTTGAATGACAAACTGCAATAAGAAGTATATGTGGATCAACCACTTGGTTTTTAAGTAAAGGGATAAGAGGACAAAGTGCATAAGTTGAACAAAGTCTTGTATGGTTTGCAGCAAGATCCAAGAGTTTGGTACAATCGAGTTGACTCTTAGCTAATTAAAAATGGATTTAGTAGGAGCAGTAATGAGCCAACACTCTATACGAAATCATATCAAGAAGGTAAAATTATCATTGTTTGCATTTATTTTGATCATATGATATATACATGTAATCTGATGTTAGAAGAATTTAAAGCTTCCATGAAAACAAAGTTTGAGATGACTGATCTTGGACGCTTAAAGTGTTTTTTGGGAATTGAAGTTGAGCAATATGCTCATGGTATTTTTGTTTGTCACCAAAAGTATGGAACAAAAAATTTAAAAATATTTAGAATGAATAAATGCAAGCCGACATAAAATCCTATATCACTAGGAAAAAAAATGAGAAAACAAGACAAAGGCTCTACAATTGATTCTACTCTATATAAGAGGCTGGTAGGTAGTCTCATGTACCTCACTGCAACTAGACTTGATATAATTTTTGCAACAAATTTTGTTTCCAGGTTTATAGAACCCCCCCAAGGATTTTCACTGGAAAGTTGAAAAAAAAATACTAAGGTATGTTGCAGGGACACTTAACTATGGTTTGTGGTACACAACTTCTGAAGATTATTCACTTGCACGGTACACATATAGTGATTTTGTAGACAATTTAGATGACATGAAAAACACATATGGTTATGCTTTTCATTTGAGTAAAAATCTGATTTCATGGGAATCAAAGAAACATCCCATAGTTGCAATATCTTTAGAAGAGACAGAGTATGTTGCTGCAACTTTAACATCTTGTGAAGCAGTATGGCTGAGAAGACTTTTAAATGATCTAACACATAAGAAAAAGGAGCCAACTCCTATTTTCTATGATAACAAGTCAACCTTTGCATTGCCAAAGAATCATGTATTTCACAAGAAAAACAAGCACATTGATACTCGTTTTCATTTGATTCGAGAGTTTGTCAATAATGAAGATATTTCTCTTCAATTCTGTGGATCAACTAAGAGACATTTTTACTAAACCACCAGGAAAAAATATTTTTGAATTTCAAATATAACACTTGGGCATTGCAAGTGCTGATGTATGCAACAACTGAGATTAGGGGGGAGTGTTAGAATTAATCTCCATGTGTCCACCTATCTGTACACCTACCAACTCAACTAGTTAAGTGTGATTAGTCTTCAGTTATTTATTGCATTATGTTTGGATCCATTACCTTGTTGTAATCTATATAACACATTGTAATATTGAGAAGGCCAATGAGGCCCCATAGAGTTATTCAACATATTTGTTTTTGTTTATTGTTTATTTTCCTCTCTGAACTCTATCAAACTTGATCACATTGGTTATTTAGGTGTATAAAGAATTTTCAAAATTAGGTCTTCTATGAAATTTCGAAATTAGATCTTCCATGAAACCAAATGATATTGGTATCCCATGTCTTTCTTTTCTAAATATTCCATTTGAAGATTGGCCACCACTAATGGATATCCCATAATACCATCTCGCTATTTTCATCACATAAGTTAAAATAAGTAGATTTTAGACCTATTACAAAAATAGGTAGATTTTAGACATATTCTCACCAAATTTGCTATTCCTAGATTTATAATCTCTTTTATGACCTTAATAGCATCTTCCAATGGAACTTTAATGTAGGGAGAAAAGCTGACCTTAATGTCATTTTCACCTGGGTATAGATATTTTATGCGTTCAACAAAATGGGAGAATCCTTTATATAAAATTATGTGTGGCCTACCGTTGGCTTCAAAGTTTTTGCTAGAAATTTTGCATGCTGGTAAGTTGGAGAACCTACAGTTCAATAGGTCTTAAAAGGGACTCCATCTTTATACATTTTCGGTAACCCATATATCCTGGGAATAATAGGGTTCTTGGCAATGAATTTCTTCTCAGTTGTGTCATCCAGGGCAGATTTCATGATGGCTCTTTTTATTTCTTTCATTATTTTGATGCTTTGGTACTTACCAAATTTTTTTTGTAGCAGCCAGCAGTTGTCAAATGTTCGAGCATTCTGTCTTCATATTCAATAACATTCATCACAACAGTAGCGTTCCCTTTGTCTGCTCTGAGTGTTATTATCTTATTATCAGATTCCATTGCCATTTTGTCAATATATTCACGAACATTCATCACAACAGTAGTGTTCCGTCTGTCTGCTCTGTGTTATTATCTCATTATTAAATTCCATTTCCATTTGTCTTCATATTCACTAACATTCATCACAACAGTAGTGTTCCGTTTGTCTGCTCTCAGTGTTATTATTTCATTATTAGATTCCGTTGCTTCTTTTGTGCTTATATTCTGTTTCGGAGGTCTGGCCTTCCTTACTATCAAGGCGTAATCCTGTCTTATTTCTCATCCTCATTTATAGATTATATCGTACTGTTTTGGCAGTGTACAGTTAGACTGTTGAGGTTACATATATATTTAATAGTTTTTAGATAATACATGGCATCTAGCAGTTTTCTGGTTTATTATATTTCTTTATATAATAAATTATAGGTTGGTGTGTGTGAAGGTCGTAGCTTAAACGTTTTAAGTTTTTTTTTCTACTTTTTTTTATATGGTATTGTCTAAACATTAAACTTTTTGAAAATTTTAAATGATAATTTAAATGTTCTACATTTTTTTTATTTTTTTTATATGAGATTGTCTAAACATTCAACTTTTTGAAAATTTTAGCTAAAATTCTAAACACATTCCATACTTTGTAACTTTTCATACCACCTACCTGGCTCACTTGGTGCATTCACCTGAAGCGATTCAATTCAAGATCGTAGCAAGAAATCGAGTGCATGCCCCACAGGGAAATGCTCAAAATGAATTGTACTTAAAATTAAACCCGTCTTTCCACTATTTCACGTTGGATTAGCCATTTTACAGGAAGCATAACCTTTGTTTGGGCATTGGCTAAACGTTTTATTTTTTAGGGTTTTTTTGGCAGACATCCAGCTATGTAAATTTGGATAAAATTGCTATTTTATGTTGTTTAAATTGCATTTTTGAATGTATAAATAGATTCAGTTTGATGAAAAACACTTGGAATACTAGGATTATACAAATTTAGCCACTCAAATCTGCAGATCCAACCATTCATCACCCGATTTCGAACAAAATCAAACGAAACCAAAAAATAGAACGTTTACACTACTACCCTATTTACAGGTATTTATGATTCTATATTTACTTTTATTACCTTGATGCATGGCACCTGGCCTCCAGCTACCATATTTGAAAACATTGTAGATTTTTTTTATAGATACTGTTGAATTTTATATATATTGTCAAATTATAGACAAGTTTTCTTTTCCTATTAGATTGAAATTAAAATTGAATTTAGAATTCAAAAACTTGGTAACTACGTTTTTCCTCAAACCAAGGTTTGACTTCCTTTCTCCAATCAAAGAGTTTTGAATTGCCCCTTTATGATTATCTATTTTGTTTTGTGTTGATTCTTCTGACCTTCTCTACACAGTTCAAAATGGATACTCTTTTTGCCTTGTTATTGGTTGCTTAGTCTAAAGGTTATATTATCTGTTTTGTTTTGTGTTTGATTTTTCCAACCTTTTTTACACAGTTCAAAATTGATATACTTTTTATCTTGTTATTGGCAGTTTAGTTTAAAATTTTTATATTTTTTTAATCATTTTAAATATAAAAATAGATTTAATATCTTGAAATTTTTTTAGAACATTTGATTTGTATAGATTTAATAATTTTGAAATTTGCAATTCCAACAATTTTTAACCAGATTTTAAATAAAATTAATCTAAAAATATACCTAAAAATAATAAAAAACACAAAACTCCTTATCTAAATAAGGAACCATGATTACACCTTCATGATTCCAAAAACAAATTCCTCCCTTCATACTTAATTCATGAGGATTTCTTTTACTAAATCCCATCAAAATTAATCTGGACTCATGATTTCTTAAAAATTCATACCTAGCTTCTTGAGGATTTCCTTTACCAGCCCCATCAAAATTAATCTTGACCCACCCTTCCATTGAGGGACTATTTTGGGGTTCATTGAGGTGAGTGTAAGTTGATTCTTTTCTACAAGGCCCCACTACTTTATCGGTGCTTTCTCCTTTTGACATGTCTGGGCATCCCAATATAGGGCTGCTGCATAAATAGATTCAAACAAAGTGATTTCGAAAATCCAACTTGTTTTGGCATTAACATTGTTATCTTCAAAAATCATGTGTTATCTTCAAAAATCATAGATTTGTAGTCTTCAAAAAAAAAAAATACATATAATAAGGAAAGGGGCCATCATTCATAGATCTTTAAAAAGAGATTTCTTTCGAGGGTGAAACCCAATCCATGAATAAAGTTTTATCAAGGCAACACAAATATACCCACTACTTAAATCTTCCCAATGCTCATATGCTTACATTACAAGTTCACATCTTAGCGGAATGGGAGCATTGTCTTCCCATTGCTCCTAGGTAATTGCTACCCCTAGAGGGGTCTTGCATGTTTATGAACCTAAGCGCTTCTCTAGATGGAATCTTTCTTTTCAAATTTCTAAACATGTAAAGGAAGCTATTTTCCCACATTCTTTGACCTCCAAATATTATATTTGATCTTTGAATTACCTTTGCTTTTGATACCTCCATTCGTTACCCTTCCTTCACATTCACATTGTATATTCCACTCTCAAATATACCCCATATAAAAATTTCCTTTGGTTGATTGGATATCACCTTCCTCTAACATGATAACTATGCTATGTAAGTTTAGCTACCTCTTCTTATGAATTCTTGCCCGCCATTGTCTAGGCTTGATATAAGATATGATTGGGGATTGGGAGCCTTCTTTTCAATATTTACAAACATTGATTTAATGATGGTTAATCATGGTGATTTTGACTTCTTTGAGATTTTTATTTTCCACTATAGGGAAAAAACCATTCCACACCTCATCCCAAAAGGTATTCTACAATCCTTGATATTTTAAAAGTAGTTCTTTCTAATCAATGGGAATCCATTTACCATGATCTTGTTCTAGATTGGAGATCCTCTAGGAAATTCCTTTATTGATAGTATGCTCGACGGACTTATGTTATAAAGATATTTTGACTTCATAATTTTTCTCCATACTATACAATTTTTCTCCTTTAACATTCTCCATACGAACTAAGATGCAAGAGATTTGTTCATTAGATCTACTCTTCTAAGGCCAAGCCAACAACACCTAATTCCCATTTGGGCCTCACAACTTCATTATAAGAAAGAAGATGCCATGTTTTCTTCTCTTTTGATAACCCCCATAAGAAATTTATTTTTTCTCCTTCCATTTCACTTAGAATTGTTCTTGGAGCTACTGATGTTAAGCTTAGAAAAAAGGGGATTGTTATAAGGATGATATAGATTCATATCAATATGTTGCAAGGGATCAACTTATGTTCACTCATCAATCCATCTAAGATTTCATAATATCTATACTTGCTTTCGATTAAACCCCATGATATTCAAATGTTGTCAATGAGTATCCTATATCTAATAAGGAAGTATTCTCTCTTAAAACTCACTATCTCTGTGTTTTTTACTTAATCATGGACTTGGTTTATAGGAATACAATTGTTTCCTTTTGAACACTGATTCATTAACTTGAAGTTTCTTCAAGCACCTCCCAGATCTTGTCCAAATATATTTCTTTTTTATTGCCAACATCTTCCATCAAAAGGGAATCATCCATAAATGGTGAATGTGTTATTGGAGGGGAGTTGGATGATACTTTCATGCCCATAAGACAACCCTCATATTTTTCCTTTGATATTATCTTGTCCTAAGCCTCCATCATGAAGATAAAGAGTAATGGTGAAAATGTACACCCTTGCCTTAAACCTTTGATATATTTGAATAATTTAAGAGCCCACCTACTTATAAGCATTGAAAATGAAGTGTTTTCTAGCTATATTCCATTACTAATTGAGATAAAATACAAGCTCTCNAAGAGTAATGGTGAAAATGTACACCCTTGCCTTAAACCTTTGATATATTTGAATAATTTAAGAGCCCACCTACTTATAAGCATTGAAAATGAAGTGTTTTCTAGCTATATTCCATTACTAATTGAGATAAAATACAAGCTCTCGTTAACAAGATCCAACCTTAGAGGGTCTCGCTATGTTGGTTTGAATATGAAATATATGACTTAGATGGATTGGGACCACCATTACTTTTTTTTTGTTTCTTTGAGTCTGTTTTGCATTAACTTCTAATTATAGACTAGAGTTCACTAGTTCACTAGTGATTAATCATCATCGAGTTACTTTCATTTAAATAATGAGTTAAGCGCTTGGCATGTGCTAGTGTGTGTTCTCCACAAAAATAACCGTGCTTGGAGTGTGGCCACCACATGGAGGAGTGTGTTTGGTGCATTTTGACATGTGTCTACCTATTCGTAGCACATGTAAGTCATGTTATCACAAAATTTTGCACCTTACTGCAAATCCTTCATAATGTACAAAGACTAGTGGAACATTAGAAGTGTTGCCACTGTCACTTAGACAACTACTTCCATAATTTTAGTGAAGGACGAATCCAACACAAAGGAGGCTTCCCTAGTAGCCCCTAGAGTTCCTAAGGAAAGACAACTCAAGTCCTAGGTCACCTATGTAACTACCTAGATTACCACCAATGGATTATAATATATGATTTATAGATTAGGTGGTTACTCAAAGTAAATTTCAGATTTAGGGTTTTCTCACTTTAGGGTTGTTTTAGAGACTTTATCAAGTGATTATCTAATGAAAAATTATCCCCAAACAGTCCAAATCTAAAAATTACTAAAGGCTATTGCAAAACTCACATAAAAGATAGAAATTACAACATTAAATAGGTATTAATAATGTTGTATTTCAGCCACTTAAGTAGATTGTAAACAAGTGAAATTTAGGACTAAAATATAAAATAAAACGAGGGTTTAAGTTACTTATTAATCATGAATTTTCAARAGCATATAATAGCCAATAAAACCAAGACATCCGACCCTAAAATTGTTTTAATACAAACCAACTAGGCTAATTTTCCAAGAGATATGATTTTAGGTCAAACACATGCAAGAAAACCCTAGCATTTTAGGTAAAAAATATGCAAGAAAACCCTAGGTGTCTAGGGTTTTTTATGGCTGAAAATTAAATGTAAGCTAAACAAACCCTATATTTACCCTAAAACAAAGATAAACTTTTGAATTTTGAATTTAATATTGACTATATGAGGAAAGACTAGTTCCTACTAATATTTTTTACACATATGGGGTCAACTAAGGAATCTCTTGAGAAAGTGTAAGTGGAACTAGGGTGATAGTTAGGGTTATCCACTACAAACCCTTGCAAATCCACCAAGTTCCTTACAATATTCAAGATAGTTCAAGGGGAAGATACTCCACCAGTAAACTTCTAAGAGATTTGAAGAAGGCACTTGTTAAATAAAGTAGAAAGAGAGTGCATCGCCACCACTAAAGATGCACAACTAAACTTACAATCATTCATAAACAAAATCCAAAAATATTTAGAGAGACCACTTACTCAAGACATCAATTCATCCAAAAACCCTAGCCAAGAACACCTATGAAATTTTATAAAGCATCCACTAGACATCATCCTTAAGAAGTCTCTCTAGTTATCCATCCATAGAAAAAATATAGTCATGATAGTAGACAAGTGGAGTTTTCCACAAGTTCAATGATTCACAAATGAGAAGTTCTCTTCTATTTATATGATATATTTAACACCCTTCTCATTACAATAATAATATTTTCCTAGCTTTTATTCTAAGAAAAGAAAAAAATTACCTTTATCTCTTTACAATTCTTAGAGATAAGGTAAAATACATAAAATACCCATGATACAAGAGTGGATGAGTCAAAATACCCACAACGATGCTCCCAAAATGATGTAAAACATGTTCAAATTCCAAGTCATCCTCCATAAATGCATGATCAAAGCACATGTGTGGGATCCCAAGAGTGGATGACTCACTAAAATGATGTGAAAAGGCATGTGAATGGGTTCAAAAGTGAAACGTTCCCTCCAAAGGGTGCAATGTTTCATCCAAGAGGTGCAACATCCTCTTCAAAACGGTGTGATGACATCAAAAGTAACCCAACAACTTCCATAAGAAGTAGGATGCCATCCATCAAGCATGTAAGTGGCCTCCTTAATTTCCTACAAAGGAACAAGGCTCAATCCAAGTCACATTCATGCCAAGTACATTTTCCAAAGTAAGGTGCAAGTGACCCAAGGTAGTCATCAATCCAGAGGCATGTAGAAAAGTCTAATGAAACATAAAAATTACATCAGGTCAAATGTAAATTCCATTAGGTAGATCACATTAAGCATCATATTTTAAACTCTCAATTACTTATATAATTCATACAATTACCAAGTTTAGGTATGACGGGGGAATCATTAACCCCTATTTCGTGTGTCAACACAAAAGAGGAGAAGTAATTCCCAAGAAAACCCATCAAGGAACATGTGTAGTGATAGATTGTATCATTTGGTGGGTAAATTCATGATTTTTTGTACAACCATGTGAGTTTATTTAAGATATTTGTCCACATGAGTTCCTTTGAAGTATGAGGGAGCATTTATGCATTGAGTTGACCTTTCATCGGCACCGTGTCTTTCCACCCCCTTTTTTTCCTTTTTATTTATTCATTTAACCTTTTCTAACTTTCGAATTTTGTTTAATTTGATTTAGTCTCTTCTTAGATGTGCATTTTGTTGCATAGGACTTGGGGTGATGACCTTTTAGCAAGGGGGCATTGCTCACACTTCATTTATTTTTACTTTTCTTTTCTTTCTCTTTTTTATTTTTATTTTCTCTTCACTTCATTATAATGGGGCGAGGATCTTTTCATGGGACTATGAAGAATAAACATTTTTGTGTGATATATGACAACCAACCCATCAACAAGAAAATATAAATCGAGAAGGATGAATGATATTGTGTATGTATTGGAATATGGACACATTAACTCTCTCAAATCCCACCAACAGTACAAATCATACCAAGAGTGACAACACTTATATAGAAGATGATGACAAGCACTAAGGTGAAACAAGGAAAATACACAAATTTAGAGAATCATGATCCATTATCTGACTCAACCAATGATTACTACTTTCATGACAACTACATAAGAAATTAACACTTATATGAAGCAATGAAATAATGCACCTCATGTATGTCAAGCACAATAATCATCAAATGTGAGTGAGTTGAGAAAAATGTGGGAATAACCTTTGATCAAATATCTATGGAGAACCATGGATATCATTTGTGGAATTGTAGTCCGTGATGAATATAAGAGGAGAAAATTCTCCTCTAGTTACCCCTAGATGTCAGGAGGTAACATTTGGCTCAAACATTGTGACATGTGCTCACCGTAGAGAATGTGAAAACCTTAGCAATATTTAGAACTCCAAGACCCGAACTCTGCATCAATAGAAAATTCCTACTACCCATAAAAGCATTATTAAAAAAATAGGCAGGGAAATACGGTCCCCCTAATATATGGAAAATTTAAAAGAAATGCAACAAAAACCTCTATTTCATTTTTTTAGACACGACTCAATCAAATGAAACTAACTAAACATGCATGAAGTCAAGTAATAATTGAAAACAAGAAAGTAAGAAAACACAATCAAGATGCATGAAAGGAAGCACAAAAAAATTTCCTACTACTTCAAATAATCTCATTCATCCTACACTACTCTACTTGACATGGGGGAAGAAAATGCAAGGTAATATCATAAAACCAATGAAGCCACCCTAACATCTAATATATGTCAAAAGTTCTACCCTTGTTCTTAGTTATAAACCAAAACAAGAATATGTCAAGTACAAAGTGATCATGAGATAGTATAAACATCACCTCATGACCAAACATAGAATCCAACTCATGAGGATGGACAAGACCAACAAAATCATGGAAAGAATGACATGTGCATTTACAAGATTTCTCTATCCATATTTGATTGGGGTTGCAATATAACAATGATGGCTGATCCTTGCTCCAAGAAATGCCTTCATGATGCAACCCTTTCATTTCATAAGGATGATCCACATACTTCAAGAATGACTACTTTGTCTTTCATATATGATGTCACTCCCCAAGGATTGATATGGAATCATAATAAATATGAAAAATACCTCATGGTTTCCTGACAAAGATGTGGATGAAAAATGGGGTGTAAGTTCAAATCTTGAGAAACAAATTTTCTCTCAAATTAAGGTTTGTTTCCCCTCTATATGTGCCTGGAAATTCTTACAACAAGCACCAAAAAGATACTTCCCAACTTGACTTTCATTGACAAATCGAGGAGGTGATGAGGAAAGACATGGATGGAATTTTTTGTTTTGAATGGTCATAGACCTTATGCAACTTGCAACCATAAAAGTGTCCTTCAATGTTGATTTTTCATGCACAATTTCTTCAAACTTTAGAGGAAAGTATGGTTAAAAAATTTCTTCATTTTCACCATTGAAACCACACCCATTTGACTACAAAAATTCTTCCCTATCTATTAGACGATGTGGCAGGAAAATTTATGAATACTGGATGTCATGCACATGCTCCATAGAATAAAACAAAACACCATCATCCTTCACCAAAAATGGTTGTAAATTACCCAAAGAGACTTATGCAATTTCATCATCAACAATGTGTTCTCCAATTTGAAAATTTTCTAAGCTATCCATTGGAAAACATGGCTGGAAATTGATCATGCAATCTTCTAAAAATGGATTTGCTAAACATAGAAATTCCAAAGGAAACAATTTTTCATTCTTGACTCTAGAATCATCATCAGTATCACAAATAGGATCCCCATCAAAATGAAAAAAAACTATATTCCATTTATTCCTTTCATTATGTAGAATATCACCAATATTTTCAATCTCATGCCCATCATGTTCTTCATCAAATGAGAAGTTGACCAAATCCAAATGTTTTTCTACAATCTCTTCCTTTTTCAAATCATCAAAGGATGTATCACACAGTTCAAAAACCTGGAAAGGAGTACAACTCATTGAACCCTTGTCTTGATACGAAGGAGAGATGGAAGCTTATATGCCCTCATATTCATTAAATGGAGAAGCACATACCTTCTCAAATTCATCGTCACTTAAGGGATTTTATTCAAATTCATTATTCTCAAAATCACAACAATTAAGATCATCAAATTCATAATGTTGAGAGGATCTAAGGATTACCAAATCCTCATCTTCATGAGGAGTGTTTTGTCCAATAGGGTCTTTATTAAAGTGCTCCTATTCAATGGACTCATGTAATGTCACCGATTTGGGACCCTTTGTAACTGTACATATAGGCTAGTGAGTCGTTGATGATAATGGTTTATGTAATTTATATATATACTGGTGAGCCATTGACACCTAGATTTTGGTGTTGTGTGCATCTAAGCAAGCACACAGAGAATTATTATAAATACAGGGTGCACACATTTTGTGTGTTGCATGCACTTGGGTAAGTACAAGGTAATGACTTGGAAGTGTGCAGTGTTGAATTTGTATATATGTATATATGATTGTTTATGTTTTGAGGCCAACGAGCATGTGTGATTATGAGGCTGGTGATCCTGGACGTAGATAGGGCAACACACTTATCCATGTAAATATAATCATGAATATTAATATAATATTGCATCACTGCATGCTGAATGAATCAAACGAAAAGAGATGGGGGCTCTACTCCAATGAAAAAGGGAAAAGGGGGAAATATTTTAATAATATTTACATAAAAGTGTAATGAGGATATGTTTTTATTCTAAGTTTCTGAGGGTTGGGAATGGGTCACCAAGTGGCTTAAAGCTACTTTTGGGAGTGACAAGTGTCAAGTGGAAGGCATGCAATATATATTGTTTTCCTTAGTGTATTTTGTGTATTATTATTATTATTATGGAATTACCTATTATGTGAATAATTATTCAAGGGGAATTCATGTTGCAATATCTCATGGGAAGAAGGGGGTCGCACTCTATGGAAAATCCAATTATTAGCTTTTCTCCATAGAGAATCTTGTTAGGACTTGTGGTGCTGTAATCAGAGATACTATCAAAGAGATGAGTTGATAGACTGTGAGCAATCTCTTTGGGTGAGGTACTGGCTTTTGTGAAGAGGTTGTTAGACCCAAGAGCATACTCTTCAGGTGAGATTATTGCTGAGAGTGGTTTCTGGGTGCGTTGGACAATAGTAGCAGGGCTCAAAGAATTCTTGTCCGACTTGTTACTCGTAACCCAGAGAAGAAAAATGGGGCAGCCGAAGGACCATTGAGTAGAGAAGGGGCACACTTCCTTGGGTGTTCCAAGAGCGTGGGGAATGAGGGACTATGGACTAGTTGCAGTAGTGGGCACCTAGGACTGAGTAATTCTACGGAGTTTCATACCATAGCTTGTCACTAGGAAACCTTTTTCCCTAGTGGAGTTGAGCCCCAACTCGGTATTAGATTACTAAGAGGGGGGGTGAATCAGTAATAGAGAAATTTAATCCTTTTTAACCATATGATCCAAGTGTTATATCAATGTAGCATTATCATCCAATAACTGCAGAGTAAATAAGAAATGAATAAATGAACAATCATACACATACACAATACAACAGTGTTTTACGTGGAAACCCAAAGCGCGAGAAAACCACAAAACGCGTTTTCTTATATGCCTTGAATAATTACATTCATTGGAAGCACCAACTTTCTTTGTTTTCTAACTGCAACTGGAAGGAGGCTCCAACCTCCTAGTTTCTCAGGCTACAACCTGAGGGAAGCTCTAACTCCCCAATTCTTTGGCTACAACTAGAAGGAGGCTACAACCCCCTATGTTCTTCGGCTACAACCAGAAAGTGGCTACAACCACCTGTCCTTTCCCCATCCAACTACCCTGACGTATAAGTAGAATGATGGAACCACTGTCACACTATCACTGTGAGATATACTACTATAAACCTGTACCAATCAACCTGCACCAAACAACCTGTACCAATAACCTGAACCATGCATCAACCTGTACCTCAACCTGTAATCAACCTGTACCATAAACAAGTGCATCAACCATGCACCAACCTG